>JAVYIG010010191.1:0-71198 GCA_035222895.1 Strongylocentrotus droebachiensis
GAGGACTTAGTGTTACTAGGGAGCTGTACGGTTTCGGAGGGGGGTTAAGGGGATTATGGTAGGGGAAACAAAAGACGCGCGGTGCCACGGATGACTTCAAAGGGGCCTCTTGGACGGGATCTCCATTAATTACAGCTTCCTGATCACAGTGACATTACCAGCTAGTGTGGCTAATTTGAATTTCCCTTAAGTGTAGTGATAATAACAACTCTCACAATTTCATAGCTGTGATACCTTAGGGACGATAAGAAACGCACTAGTTACACGTTGTCTCCTGGGTATCGATTGCACAGTTTTTTCATGTGGTTTATTACTAAAAGCAGTCACAACGTGGCGCTAGGACAACTATTGTTCGGACATCTGTGATAACATTCATTTTGTTTGTTTTTACCCCAATTTCGGGAATCAAGATCCAGATTGATCACTTGCTATAACATGATAACTCAATGTTTATATATTTTCTTGAACAGATATTATACATTTAAGTTTTAAATGTCGAATAGTTGTAATAAAACCAATGTGTACTATTTGCATTGTATCTTTATGTCTTTGCTATTTTGTTTCTATTCCCATTTTTTAGAACACATACACATTTGGATTCATACCAATTTTCCTTAAACCACCACTATTAAAGAACCAGTTTTCCAATCCTTACCCTTTTTTAAAATTGTTGTTACGCTTTATAAAACCCAATTTCATATCATATTGAAATCGTTGAAAGAGTAAGATATGTACTGTAGTTGTTTGAATAACAAATGAAGCATTCTACTTCATCTATAGGGCAATCCCCATACATGATACAAGTAAATATATGATAGAAACAACTCGTATACACTCCTAAAATTATCGACCACATATTTTCAATAAAATGCATATCAATAAAGAATAAAATAATGTAACCTGAGTTTCGTATGCAGCTGTTAAGATTAACATAATTGAATTATCACTTACAAAAGCAATTACTATTAGACACAATTGCCCAATCTTCAAACACATATATGCATCTTTTGTATGAACTTCCTGAATTTTTTCGTCACACAAGCCTATTTCCAATACAATAAAAAGTGCTATTCGTGTAGCAATCCAAGGAATAGTTCTCGGAATAATGAATAGTATAATATATATACATATGATATATACTTATAAAATTATATACAATACAAAAGACTTAACTCCGTTTTGTTGACGATCAGCCGTGCACAAAGAAGACGAAAGACTTGATGCATGGCTGATCGTCAACGAAACGGAGTTAAGTCTTATTTCAACTCTGTTTGTTGCTACGGCAGCAGCCAGTGAAAATTAACTCGTTAAATCAAATTATGGAAATGCAAGCATTACTTTAAACAAACACAACTTTGCTAGTACGTCCTGGCTCATTTTTCCTGATTGAGGTGTCATATGAAAGGGCCAAAATTGAACTTTCTAGAAATGTGATTTTCTCTTTGAAATTCAGATACCACCCGCCAAATGACTTTTTGGTTTCCTCTTTTCAAATTGTTTGTAATCACTCATGCGTGAAATATGCATCATATGAGTTGCATCAAATGAAAGAAGAGGATCTAAGCTTTACAAATATGTGTCATTTATTAATTATAATTGTGATTAAGTTGATAATTCTCGGTTTCGTTTTTTCTGGGACGCACTGTATAGTACATATAATACAGTAGGGGGTTCATAAACAATTATTTACAAATTAATAACAAGTACAATAATTAGCTATATACATTACATGGGTCTCAGCGAGTATAATCTTTCAAACTTAACGGTGATGTGAAGTACTGACGCAAATTGCATTACTTTTATATTAATGCTCCGAGAATATAATGAATAATCTCAAACTTAATACAAGGTCATTAACAAATAGATCGTTCTATAACCATGTTACCTAGCTTACTTGACTAAAACCAAATAAAATAAGACAAATGTACAAACATAAATATTGCACTAAAATACCCCAAAATACTGAACTAAAACAAACATATTCTGTTCTGCAATACCAGAAGCTTACTCCGGTATGATACAAATATAATTTTTAACTGAAAAATGTAAGAATGATTTAAAACGGAAAGGGGTCGCTTCAATAAGGTGGGGAGGATTTTTATTATAGGAACTGAAGTGTATGATGAGAAAAGCGCATAGCAAATGATTACAGAATCTTGGTACACTTTGGTATTCTTTTCAGACAATATACTCATGTTGAAAAAAAGTTGCATTTCACAGCTGTACAAGCTTGGAGAAAATATAGCTTGCTAAATAATGAAAGGAATTTCGAAAGGAAGAAAATGCTGCTATAAAGGGTCAACTCCCATTTAATCCGATTTTGTGTTTTTTAAATATTTTTTAATATCACTTGCTTCCAAGATATTTGAAGCTAGAAAACGTATATAAATTTGTAATCTTTGTATGGACATCGTACTGTAGATGTTTTAGGTGAACAAAAGAAGAGAAATTTGCATTTACAACTAATAATTATAGGGATTCAAACATATCCTATTTTATACGCCCTCTACAATGAGTATCATAATTTGTTATCTGCGCTTTGTATTTGTGCACATTGGTTCATTGTTTATACAGACTATATAAGACAGATTTATTGAAGCTTGATGGAAGGGACCAGTTCTCATGTAAAGCATAAGGCTAGCATCGACTGACAGAGACCATTATGTAGGTAGGGTTGCATATTAATTCTCACTTGTAACAATTATATCTGTGTTACTCTTTGATATACCACACAATTTATCGATACCTTTCTCAAATAAAGTCTATAATGGATTAAACAATATATCAAGAATTTGCCACTTATGCACATTTCGATCAAGGTCAATGACTACATCGAACATTTCCATAAGCGTAGATCCACAACAGCTACTAACATGTATTTTCTACATTACATCGTCATCAAAATAATCCCCTGTAATATCATGTCTATATACAAACATTGGGAAGTTCAGTTATTTTTTTAAATCAAAATACCTTCGAGAAGCCTCAAATAACGATTTTGAAACGGCTGAAAAGTTTACAAAGACCAATAGGAAGCGTTAGAAACAGTGTGCACATGTAATATGTAATTCCGAAAATCCTCCAAAAAAAAATCCCAAAACAGCTGGTTTCTTTTACCGAACTGACATCATCACTCATCAGAAGACTTGATTTATGAAAGTACAAACGACATGACTCTTCATAAGTGTTTATATATCTGAATATAAAACATCTCGCTGCTTTGAAAACCTTTAATAATTAAGGAGTGGAATTATTCCAAATATGATGATGAAAGTGAGGCATGAGTAACGTTCAATAAATGACAATGTATAAAGCTGGTTAGCAGGAACCAACATTATCTAAACATGAAGATACAATAATTCATTTGTTTTCTTCTGGAAGTTAACATGTTGACAACTGAATGATCATTTTACTCATAGATTGAATACAGAAATAACCAGGTTTCAGTAGACGATGGATTAATAGATACCGCGAGGTATAACAGGTATGCAACATGTCATTTCGACCAGGTAGTGTGTACTGTAGTCATCACTGTAACTCAACTTAAGCTATGGTGACAAATCAGAGCAGCGACCGACCGATCAGTAGCCTGCTCGGTCGCTGCTGGAATATTAGGCATCGCCCAGCGATTAGGTCGGTGCCCGGGCGGCGACCACCCAGACACCGAGCGTATTTTGGGCGGCGAGCTCGGTACCCGGGCAGCCGCCGGGCAGAAAAACTGGTTAAAAACTCGCCGCTCGGCCGCCGAGCAGGCTACTTTTGGGTAATGTGACCATAGCATAATGTGAGGAACAAAAATGATGTCAGGTACAATGCAAAGCACTGTGTCAGCTGCAGCTATACTATGGCTCAATCAGTGTGGGTAATGTTGTAATAACCCGAATGCGTATCATCAATACCCTGAAAGAGACAACGATAAGATATATTATATTAAACAAACATAGAAATGTCTTGTTTACACATTCACTGGATTTTCGATATAAATGATGAAATATACATTTTTTCAAAGCTCAGGATTATGATAATACCGAGAGCTTCAGTCTCTTTAATATCGAAAAGGTTCTACTAGGAATAAAGTTTTACAAATGAATTGGCATCCCCAAGTTAGTTGGAAATGACACCTGAAACGTTTTTCTTGAATATTTGGTTCAAAAGTTAAGCGTGTTTGTACATAATAGACCATGCGGACTGGCGGCCATTTTGGATTTGACCTCTCAGGGTCATCAGAGGTCAAATCTGACTTCCCTCCACATCTGAAAATAAATCTTATGGTCTAAACTAACTATGCTAGAAGTTTCATGCTTTTCTCAAAAAGTGCACAATTTTCATTATATGGGAGCTTATCCGCTGTACTATTCTCAGAATATCGTGATTACAAGCTATTTCTCATATACATGTATGACCCTTTGATCTTTGACCTCATGACCCCAAATGCAAGATAGATACATGTCATGAGTTTATGGTAATCCTACCATCAGTTCTAATGATAATGCAATCACAAGCTATTTTTGCATATATAATGAGCCCACGACCTTTGACCTATGACCTCATGACCCCCAAATCTAATCCATTCATTGGCTCTGCAAGATACATACATGACCTAAGTTTGGCAGTAATTCATCAATCGTTTATCGGGATAACGCGATCACAAGCTATTTTTGCATACATAATGAGCCCTGTGACCTTTGACCTTTGACCTCGTGACCCCAAAATCTAATCAATTCATTGGCTCTGCAAGTAACATACATGACCAAGTTTGGTAGGAATCCATCAGTCGGTTCTTGAGATAACGCGATCACAAGCTAATTTTGCATACATAATGACCCCTGTGACCTTTGACCTCGGGACCCCAAAATCTAATCAATTCATTGGCTCTGCGAGTTACATACATGACCAAAGTTTGGTAGGAATCCATCGGTCGGTTCTTGAGATAACGCGATCACGAGAACGGGACGTACGTACGTACGGACAACCCCTAAACATAATGCCTCCGGCTACTTCGTAACGGAGGCATAAAAACCTTCAAGATGATATCAGTTTCATTGAGTTTTGTCAAACAAAGAGTGTGTAAAATATAGATTTTGAGCTGAAGATGTGTTTGGTGGATATCCCCCCTAGTGTATTGGCATATTAACTGGACGATAGTGAATACTGACAGTTCAAAGGATTAGGGATGCTGAGTGCTATTGATAGATTCGTCTATACTCTGTGATGATTATTGTAAATGTGGACATGGGCAGTTCCACCCCCACCCGTCCATCTGACTGCTTGGTAAAATCCTGCCATGGTAAAGACAAATATTTTAACATAAACAAAACATATTTTGCATACATAATTTAAAAAATCCTGCTTTTGATCTAGCTAGGACTATGATAAACAACCCATGAGACCAACAATGTAAGTCTCTCGAACCCTCAGAAAAATTGTCAGAATGCCAACAAGACTGACATGCCCGTTTTGTGAATCCTCAAGTTATTTGTCAGTAGACCATGCAGAATGCCGGAGCATTTATGCAGTGTAAATTATTTTCATGTTGATATCACATATAATCCAAAATTATTTTGTTTTTTCATTCAAATAATGCATTCAAATAAGTCAATGAAAAAAGAAAAAAAAAATCAATAAGTGTCATATTTAGAGACAACAATATGGATTCGTTCAAAATTTGCTTAGACTTTAAAATGTATTTGAAAATGTTTTAGAATTTTAGATCTAGATATAATATGAGCATATAATATTGTATGTGTAAAATGATTGCATGAAAATAATTGCATAAGTTTCTTACATGTAGGAAAAAAAGATACACGATGCGTTAAAGGGGAAGTTCACCCTGATATTAAAGTTGTTTTTAATACTAGAAGCAGAAAATGACAGAATCAAGTCAGTAGAATTTTGTGCAAATACCCATTAAAAATATGAAAGATATAAATATTTGTAGGTGCGATCAATCAAACACAAATTGGCAACTCTGTGATGTACATGTATCTTGGGAGGTCCCCTCCCATTTGCCATTTTAGGGAATTAAATGATCACAAATCAAATAAACAGTTAGGGGCCTATCATAAACAACACCATTATGTTAATTCAAATCAACATTTATCGAAATTGACGACCCATTTGACAAATTTGACTGCCCAAGATCACCTTACAGCAATTTCCACCGAATTTTCCAATGAATCTTAGCGCACGCAACAGACAGAATGAATTTGAATTATAAAAGTGCAAAATCACTTGTCTGATATGATAAATTAAATGACCGCAAGGACTTTTTTATAACAGTCTCCACCGAAAATAGTGTTTGCCACTAATTGAATGACCCCTTTATGAATTGGACTAAAACAATGGTAAAATGAAACAGAATATTGCCAAAGACAATCTAGGCACTGAACTTTTGTAATAACGACAGCAGCAAAAAGTTACAACTAAGAGCCAAACAGTGAAGTGATCAAAAGAAGAAAAAAATCTCAACTACATGCAAATAGTAATGATATTAAAGCTAACTGAAAATCATAGAATCGAAACAACAAAATAAGTATAACACTCAGAGAAAAGCCAGAAGTATCTCATATGATAACGACAATAATGAAAAGCAAATCCAAACAGAAGACACAAAATGAACTAAATATGACACCTGAAGAAGATTATATTTTAGAGAAGAAACATGCATATAAAAATATGTTATTAAGCCATGTTTCTCTTTTCTGATGAGAATTCGGTTGCAGACAATGGTATCAAAATAGAAAATAAAGGAATTAAGGACACAAAATGAGAATGTGAGGCAAAGAGAAAAATTTGGAAACATAATGGAGCAGAAGAAGATACTATTGAAGAAAAGGTAACTCAAAAATGTATGGACTATGGACCAACGAAAATTGAGAATTTTTTTTCGTCTAGAACAAATGGAAAGATAAATGAAAAAATAAACTATAGTCAGAAGAAGGTTAGCATCATTTAATACACATGGAATTACAAACACTGACCCAACTTGGAACAATAATAACTTACATGCACGAGAAACACTCTGAGTGTGCCGGTATGAAGTCTCGTCAGATGACTTTCCAGTCTACCGCCCGCTGTACTCCCACACCCTTCGAGCCTATGTTTAGAAAAGAAAGTGATGGGAGTAAAAGTAAATGAGTTTATAAGATAGAGACAGAGAGAGGGGAGAGATAAAATAGTGAAACTCGTGAAAAGTAATCATTTCCACCAGTATTGTATTGTTTAAACATTGTTAATGAACAAATGATGAGTCATAGATTTATAAGCTGACGGGGGGGGGGGGGGGGTGCCTGCCACCTCCTGAAACTGCCACTGTTGACATGTTCTTTAGCCGATGCACCCGAAAAACAATTGAGAATAGAAAGGGCAGTTTGCCTTTAACGATTTATTGCAGAGCACACAATTTTCAAATGCTCTGTATTTGATGATACTTCATGCAAATACCTTTATAAAGTTGCAATTTTTAATGGTAGACTAAAATGTTCAACATCATATGGCACTATAAATAATGATACCGATGATTAACATGATAGGGACAGTGATAAAAATGATAATAATAATAATAACAAGTCAAGGCAAAGCGTAGCATTCCTTCGCCGGGTACGTACAAATGGCCTATATTCAGCAATCTTTGCATATTTAATGAGCTGTGACCTTTGACATTTGGCGTACATACTCAACATTGCTTACGTTATTGCATGACAATCACATTTTCCCATATATAATTAGGTATTTTTCCATATTTAATGAGCTATGACCTTTGACCTACATACTCCGAAATCGAACTTAGGCTGTGTTTTGATACCATGTATCTCATATCTAATTGCAATGACGACCTTCGTCATTGCCTTGTTTTCGTTCACATTCTTCTTATTAATATTTGCAATGACGACCTTCGTCATTGCCTTGTTTTCGTTCACATTCTGCCCCATTAATATTCTCCTCCTCCTTTTCCTTGTTTTCCTTATCGTCAGGAAATCGCATTAGTTTTGCACATAATGCTTGTTATTCCTGGTTAGGTGCTTTCCTCATGTCCTTTTCCTTTCAAATTTTATAGGCATAGTCTCTAAAATCTCATCAAGGTCACTACATTTTTCGATTTTCGAAATCACTCATGCATAATCGTCCAGACGCCACTTTGTCCGTTTCTGGTCCATTTTAAGGCCTCTCTTTCTTCCTTCCTATCTCCACTATTCTAGATCCTACACATTTCTAACAAATTCCCCTAGATAGTCTAAGAGATGTTCTTTTATCTGCGACATATCACCTGACCTTCAAAATGCCATCTTCGTACTCAAAATTCAAATCTGAAACCGACTCCGTCAAAAATCTCTCAAATTCTTGAAAAATTGACCCCTAAATAATCTAAAACTGCCATAACTTTCTCATATAAATTTCGTTTTGTATTTAAACCTCACAGTATCTTTATCTCATAATTGCACATAGCCATACCAAATTTCAGGCTCCAATGGCTTTGCAAAACATAAATAGCGCCCTCTACAGTTCTTGGAATTGGCTTTCTTTCTGTGGGCGTATCTCCATTATGCCTTGGCAGACCCGTACCCTTTTTTGGATTTAGATACTTGAAAATATGCCCTTTCCAGTCATATACAAAATTGCAATGACGAACATGCACCAAATCCCATTGGTTTTTGAACGCAGTGCTTGCGAGCCCTTTCTAGGTTCTTTCCCCTATCCCCAATTCTTTCAAACTTCGTAGGCATAGTCCCTACCATCCCACCAAGGTGTTGAGGCCTTTCCTTTGCCCTACCTATCTCCAATATCACAGAAGCTACAGACTTCGTACAAATTGCTCTGGATAGTCCGAGAGAAGCTCTTTCGTTTGACACGTAGAAACATGGCGTCATTGCACGCACATCGTTGTGACACGATTGCATTTCTAGTTTCATTAAAAACCGTCAAACATTTCTGAAGTTATTGAACGGAAACCAAATTTGTTACGGAAGGACGGACGGACGGCAGCGTTACTACATGTATATCCCCTCCGACTTCGTCGGCGAGAGGATAATAATAATAATAATAATAATAATAGTAAAGATCATGCCACCCATACTAATGATGCTGATGATGATTAATGTTACATAATATATAACAAATGAAAACAATAATAGTAGTAAAATCAATAATAACGAGATATGAATTTGTCACATGAAGACGAATGAGGTGGTCTGCCTTTTTTTCTTCAAAGGGTCTTATGGTGTTAACGGAGAGATGGAGAGAGAGTTAAACATAAGGCCTTAAAAAAAGATGTTGTATTGCCCTTTAGGTGCCAAAACAGGAGTCAGTCGGTCTGAAATATTTTGTTGAGTGCCTTTAAAATGTGTCATGAATAAAGTGTTAAGTCCTTTCCGTAGAAAACTCTAAAGAGCGACCGTCCCCCAAAAAATTCAAAACTGGGAACGTCGCCCAAATCTCCCTAGTTTCTGGTCCACGTACACGAGGCCGGGGTCTACTTGCATGTTTACGCTAGCAGGATTTTGAAACTAGGGCAGAAGACGAGTTAGAATTTGGGAATAATTTGATGATTTCATGCATTTAGATCTATATCCCATTTTAAACAAAACGAAAAAACATGAAAAAAAAAACGGTGAAAAAATAAATAAATAAAAAGCAGATCGTAGATTTTCAGATTTGTGGGTCGGTCACAAAGGGCAATACAACATCTTTCTTTTTTTGGCCTAATGATACTTATAATGATGATGATAATAATACAGTTGTAGTAGTAGTAGTAGTAATATTAGACTTATTAGTGATAATAATGATGATAATAATTATTATTTATAGTAGTATTCACAATATTTACTGTAATGTTTTTTTTACTGTACTGTTATGTTTTTCTCCATGTTATAATTGTTGATATTTTCTTACAATGTATAAATCCTTTATGTGTATACTTGTTAAGGGGTCATTTTTTTAATAAGCCAATTAGTGCTTTTCATGATCCCGCCACTATTATTCATATGTATATGATATTGGTTTGTAAATTATTTTTAAAGTCAAACTAAATTGAACTAAATTGAATTGAATTGAATTGAATTAATACTGGTTTGAAACTATCTTTTTTTTAAATTAAAGTCAACTTGACATACATTATTAAGCTTGCAACAGTTCATAGTAATACCGGTAATACATGTAATTATGTATGAAATTTTAGCAATTTCAATACAGGTTTTTTAAATATTATTTATTGCGCCTGCAGATTGAAAATTCTAAATTAACTAGATGGGCGAAAATGATGCCTCCGCCATAGAGCAATTTTACAAACCAAAACGGAAGCAATTTTTAATATTCAAGTTTGATAGTGATCCATTAACGGGTTCTCAGAATATTGTGATTGCAAGCTATTTTTCATATACATGTACATGGCTCTGCAAGATAAATTCCTGTCCTGAGTTTGATAGTAATCCATCTGTCGGTTCTAATTATAATGCGTTCACAAGCTATTTATATGTATACAAATTGAGCCTCATGACCTTTGACCTTTGACCTCATGACCCTAAATCTAATCACTTCAATGGCTCTGCAAGATACATAAATATGTCTTGAGTTTGATGGTAATCTGTCTATCGGTTCTCAGGTTAATGCGATCACAAGCTATTTTTTAATACATAAGCCCCACGACTTTTGACCTTTGACCTCAGGACCCTAAAATTAAATTAGTTCATTGGCTCTGCAAGATACATACATACCTTGAGTTTGATGGTAATCCGTCCACCGTTTCTAATGATAGTGTGATCGATCACAAGCTATTTTTGCATATATAATAGGCCTGTGACCTGTGATCTTTGACTTCGTGACCAAAAATATAATCAGTTCATTAATTGGCTTTGCGAGATACATACATGGCCCAAGTTTGGCGGTAATCCATCAATCAGGTCTTGAGATAACGTGATCGGAAGCTATTTTTGCGTACATAATGAGCCCTGTGACCTTTGACTTCATGACCCCAAAATCTAATCAGTTCATTAGCTCTGCAAGATACATACATGACCCAAGTTTGGCGGTAATCCATCAATCGATTCTTGAGATAACGCGATCATGAGAACGGGACGGACGGACGGACGGACAACCAGAAATCACAATGCCTCCGGCTACTTTGTAGCGGAGGCATAAAAATTAGGAGTTATAATGACACAAAATCAATCCTAAAGTTCAGTCCAAACTTAGGAGGTTACAGCCATGTGTAAGCTTTTTCATCCCTTATGCATTCGTACCATTATGCTTTAGCACAGTAGACTAGCTGAATAGTATAGAGATATCGAATGCTACGAGAGGACTGGCTGTTTTAATATGCTCAAGGAAGTTGCTCCATTGCCATCACCCCAAGGCGCGCCTGGGTGGGCGGCGCGCCAAGGGTTGACGTAATGGCAACGGAGCAACTTTCCCGCGAGCCAGGATAGAAACAGCCAGTCCTCGAGTATTAAAGCAGTCGATATGACTTTTATATGCCAATCGTACAAATTAAAACAAAAATCTACCAAGAATTCTTACCTTTGCCTTTTATTGAGTAAAGATTAGTTAAAACATCACAGAAAATCTGAGACACTGTCTGTTAATCTTTGCTAGCAAAATGACTGAAAGTTTCAATCATTTGGGAATCCCAGAAAAAAATCACTGGTGTCCGCGCTCGCACAAAGACAATTTTAACACGTAAACTAATGGGGATCGCAGGAGGATGAGGGCACAAATTAAATGGATATTCCCTGTGAGTGGGGCATGGCTTAAATTCACGACTCCAATTTCGACCAATCAGATGGCTAGATTTCTAAAGTGAGTTATATAAAATCATCTAATAGTATTTTAATCTCTTTTATAGAATATTTGAACAAGAATTTACCACACTTTTGACATCGTCTTCACATATCTGCAGCTCCCTATGAGGTGAATCAAGTCTTCCTCGTCTGTGCACTTCACCCCGGACACATATAATTTTTGCAAGTTCTTGGTTTGTGCTTTGATCAGAAGACTGAGTTCTTTCATCGTCTTTCTCGATACACTGTTCATCTCTGATGGGAGTGATGAAGGTGCTCTAATTGCCATTCGTGTGAGCTGCTGTCTTCCAGTCCGACGAAGACCAGCCGTGATCTGAGATATGTCTCTCTCTGCATCACCAATAGTGATATAGATATCTCTCAAGCCAGGAAGCGATGAGAGCAGCCCTTCATAGCTTTGTAACGTCGCTCTCTTTACTGATAGCTTAGTGACGGATGTAAGCTCAGGAGGAGATGGAGGGAAACTTAGAGAAGAGTCTGAGATGGTGAGATGTTTCAGTAGGGTGAAGGATCTGAGACAAGACCACATCCTGGTAGTCATCTCAGAAGATAATTGGCATTTCTCTACGGCGAGTTGACCGTCATCCTGGAATAAGAAATTTATTTAATATGTTAGCCTTATAATAAACAACAAAAATGGAAAATGGGCAGAATTTAAAGGAAGGCACCCTGTCGATATTATAATGTGGGAATGTGGACCAGTTTATATTAGGGACTTTTAGATTCGCACGAAGACAATGGGGATTGCTACGATCGACGTCCTTTTAATGCACTGCCTTGAATGGACGTCACACCTATCAGTCCATGGAAATCCGAAAGTCCCTATTTCATGTACATCGCAGACTTGTCCGATTATGCAAATTAGTAACACATGGTTTCGCAACACATGGTTGAGGGCTTCAGTGGGTAAATTATTTGCTGTAGACTTTGGGTACGTTTTGATCACATTCTGTTAGAAGTTTGTAACAGACTTAATTGTGTAACTTTACTGATCGACTCTAATAGTGCAGAGTGTTTACATTGAACAGGTATATATTCTGATGTTGTGGGACAATGGGGCAGATTGATCCAGCGTATTATAAATACTTCCGATTAATGCATGCATTTCTTGATTGTCTGATACAAGTATGATCGATGCTCTGATTACCAGATTTACCTTACTGTTTAATGAGATTCTTACAGCTGATTTGATGTTTAGATTTAATTATGTCATTCAAGTAAATGACTATAATATTTGATTTCAGTGATTATACAAGAGAATCAAGATGAAAGAGATTTGATTTGGAGATCAATTTGTAATTACTTTATATGATATTTAATCAAGAGGATAACAATATCTCTGTTTAGTAATTACTTTGTTTTATTTTCATCAAGATAATCCTGTGTTTGTGAAGATGACTTTTATAATTGTTTGAAATACTGAGACATATTTTGTTGTATTATTCTGCCAATTGCAGGGTTTTCGTTTCTGCGTGTGGATACCGAGAAGCAATTGTTTTTTAATAAAGCATCAGTTACACTAACAAATGTCCCTTGGGCTTCATTTACTGTCTCACCACGTACTACAACAATAATTCATATATCTGTTTGGAAAATTGAACTAGTTAAAACTCCTGATACCAGAGAATACTGCCATTATTCCGGAATGTCATATCTACTCTCGCTTTTCTGTCTCGGATATATCTTCATATAGTTCTTATTTGTAACTGCGGTCCATCTATATTTTATCGTTGTGAAATACTTTTCATATCGGACATTATAGGCCTGTTCGCTGTACAAATGTTCAATTCACTTTTACTGTGTATGTGCAGTGAAGCCCTCGGGGACAATCACTTCTTTGTTCTCGTACTTGCCCAGGGAGCTCTTTTGTTGAAGTACTGTGTCCATCCATATGCCTTTCGTGTACTGTGTTAAGTTGTGACGTATATATACGGTATATTATACATTTTTTCCTATTCCAATTATGAACTCTACTGTGCCAGAAACTAGAAATACTTCACAAATGACTATGACTACTCAGGCCACTCAAGAATATGATCATGGTAGCATATTCAAGTACCCATATACAAGATTAATTTCAGGCCTTATAATGTAAAACATACATTTAAAAAGTGGCAGGTTCACAAATTGAGCGAAGTTTACAAATATGTTAAAGATACTATGTCCCTTTTGCAGCCAACATCAAATTCTGTAGAACTTTGCAGGAATTATGAATAGGTCATGTGTCCTATCTGTGAAATTTAAATATTAGCAGTGTCCTGGTATTAAAATTATGCAAGGAAACCTGTTTATACTTTCTATACTTCTCTGTCAGACACTAGCTATTGAGTGACTGACTGACATCTTTTTATCTTGATTAATAACATTCATACACAGAGCTGTAACAGGTACATGAGCATTTGTCTACATCAATAACTACTTGTAATGGCCAAAATTAAACTGATTGAATCTTTGTGCAGCACAAAACATACGACCATTCAGTACAAGGGTCTGAAAATCAGACTATTTACTTAGGTGATTGCAATCACTTAAGTCGATTTGACAACTTTATGATGGTCATTATTTTCCAACAAAAAGCCATTTTCAAGCCCTTTCGTTTGATCGGCTTGTAAAAGTCATGGACTTTTCTGAATGACCTAAAGGTTATCATTATGATTGCAGCATGAGCTAATTCCAGGATTTTGTTTCAGAATCTGAGACAAAGTTACTGAGTCACTTAAATGGAATGCCACCCAGTATTTATGCCAATGTTTAACCGTATATAGCCTGGGGGAGGCTTTAGAAGCCCCCCCCCCCCTGCATTTTTTCGCGAATATTTGTTTACGCTTAGGGATCTTGCGCTGAAATCTTATGACTTTTTTCTTTCGAATCTTGCGCATCTTTTGAAACATTTCCGAAATCGGACCTACCGTTATAAAGTCACATGACCTTTTGTTTTTGCATGAATGTAAGCCCGAAAATCACTCATTTTCGTGATTTGTGTACAAATCATATGGAAATATCTTTTTTCTAAAAAAGAGATAAAACATTGGTTATTTGGTCTTCTTTATAGTTTGGGTGTTTGTTTTTGGGGTCAAAATAGTTGGAAAAAAAAAGAAGAAATACATCAAAAAAATATCAAAACAAAACATAACACGGAATAACGTTGCTCTTCCAAATTGTTTTGTTTCTACATGTACCTCTCTTCCATTTTATCTGTGTATTCTATAGCCTACATATACACTTTTCTAGGACATCCGGCCATTTTAGCTGACTCTTGTTTCCTGTATTGAATACCCACGTACTCCATTGTCCCCCCCCCCCTTCCTCTCTTTCTCTCTCTTCCTCTCTCGCTCTATCTTTATCAGCTTTCTTTGCTCTCCCTCAATTTATCCCTATTTAATATTCTCCTATGTAATAACTCATTTTGCTTTCAACGGCTGTGATCAGTATATGAAAAATTTCATAATTTATTGACTGTAGTCTATGTTTTGTCCATACTACATGTTGGTGGATCCGATGGCTCTTAACATACTGGTCATTCATGTTTTTTGTTTGTGTTAATTTCAAATTTTATTTTCAATATTTAGAAAATGTAGGGTCATCGGCAGTATAATATTATAATCTGGTAATTAATAAAAGCCCTTACATCCAATATAATATATCAATAAAAGGGATGCCACTATATTTTTTACAAATATGCTATACACACGCTATACATTAAATAAATGTTTGTTATTTCGTTACACTGTCCAAAGATATACTTGCATACCTGTAGCAATCGATACTTAGAGGGTAACTTACATGCAAGGCAATCACCCTGAGTGACTTATTTGACATGTGAAGACCAGTGATGTGAAGTACTAGTCTACCGTCTATGTTTGTACCACAGCCACCCTGATAGCAGACTGACGTCTTAAAGACGTCATAAATTGGTCGTAAAGTGGTAAACACGTCGTACGTCGTATGGACGACGTAATTATGACGTCATTATGACGTCTTCAAAAGACTATTTTTTCCAAGATAATTTTTGTCGCATTGACGACGTCATAACGACGTCGTAATGACGTCTTTAAAGGACTAATTTTTTCAAGATATTTTTTGTCTTCTCGACGCCGTCATAATGACGTCTTTAAAAGACTCTTTTTTCCAAGATAATTTTTGTCGTATTAACGACGTCATAAAGACGTCATTTTGACGTCTTTAAAAGACTATTTTTCCAAGCTAATTTTTGTCGTATTGACGACGTGATAACGACGTCATAATGACGTCTTTAAAGGACTAATTTTTTCAAGATATTTTTTGTCTTCTCGACGACGTCATTATGACGTCTTTAAAAGACTATTTTTTCCAAGATAATTTTTGTCGTATTAACGACGTCATAAAGACGTCATTTTGACGTCTTTAAAAGACTATTTTTTCCAAGCTAATTTTTGTCGTATCGACGACGTCATTATGACGTCTTTAAAAGACTAATTTTTCCAATGTAATGTTGTCGTATTGACGACGTGCTAACGACGTCATTATGACGACTTTAAAAGACTTATTTTTCCAATGTAATGTTGTCGTATTGACGACGTGATAACGACGTCATTATGACGTCTTTAAAAGACTATTTTTTCCAAGCTAATTTTTGTCGTATCGACGACGTCATTATGACGTCTTTAAAAGACTAATTTTTCCAATGTAATGTTGTCGTATTGACGACGTGCTAACGACGTCATTATGACGACTTTAAAAGACTTATTTTTCCAATGTAATGTTGTCGTATTGACGACGTGCTAACGACGTCATTATGACGACTTTAAAAGACTTATTTTTCCAATGTAATGTTGTCGTATTGACGACGTGATAACGACGTCATTATGACGTCTTTAAAAGACTTATTTTTTCCAATGTAATTTTTGTCGTATTGACGACGTCATTACGACGTCATTATGACCTCTTTAAAATACTATTTTTTCCAAGATACTTGTTGTCGTATCGACGACGTCATTACGACGTCTTTAAAAGACTATTTTTTCCAATATATTTTTTGTCGTATTGACGACGTCATTACGACGTCATTATGACCTCTTTTAAAGACTATTTTTCCAAGATATTTTTTGTCGTAAGGACGACGTTATAACGACGTCATTATGACGTCTCTAATAACCTAATCATTTCCAAGATAATAATCGGGTAAAGACTACAACATCTAATATGAGCATAAGTCAAAGTAAATAGGGCAATTATCAGAATTGAAATTAGGGAACAACTCCCCCCCCCCCCCCCCCCAGCTCAAATGTCATTAGTCATTATAGATTGTGCAACATCTTAACACGCACCAAGGTCTGCAATATCGATCAAGACTAAACACGCTCGCATCTAGTTCAAACGGGAGTGCGTGGGAAAACGCCATCAACCGCGGACCTTTCCATAGAAAACTACCCTCAAACCGCGGACGTACCTGCAATGGGGGACCGTCCACGGTTGCGATCCTGGTTTTCGCCGTATAAAATTTACGACGTAGGGGGCGTTTGAATATTAGATGTCGCAGCGTGTAGCCAACATCGAGTGGATCAGTTCTATGTGTATCGCGAAATGTCACAGCGCCCCCTTCGATGACTGCGCGGGAAAAACGCGCTACCTGCTATCATCCCATAGCAGGTACGTCCGGGGTTGAATGTAGTTTTCTATGGAGTGGTCCGCGGTTGCAGGCAATTACCCATGCACACACACACAAGTAATAAACTTCGTCCACGTTTGACGCCATAAACGTGTAGTGGTGTGTACGTGTGTGTACAGATGCATAGTACTCAAGGCATGCAAGGCGTAGGACTACATGCACTACTGCGATGTGTATGTAATGTATTTGAATTCAGAGTAAAAAAGCCGTTGCATCAAGTATCATCCTCCTGAATACTCTCGTTTTCTCCTGCAAATTTACAGTATGGGTAAGTCCTAGAATTACCTAATTTATTTACAAAAAGTACATAAATCTATAGTTATTGTTTTTTGTTCTGAAAAGTTGATATGTAGCCTCAATGTATGATCTTATGTCACTATAATGTCAGTGATAGTGAGCTCGGACTTTCAACACTTGGTGACAAGATTTGGAATGTATGATCCCATATATGTATGTAGGGTCTTGATTGAAGGTATGCATGGCATGGGGCATCATTTAAAGCAAAACAGTTTACTCATTTGCCTACACATGGGCTGCATGGCTTTAAAGGGAAATCTAACTCGAATATACAACTGCTCTAAAAGACTAAAACTAAAAGAAAGCAGAAAAATAAGAGAAGCAAACTGATGAAAGCTTTGGCACTAGATCTAGGTAGACTCGTCTAGATTAGACAGCAATAACCATCTGATTTGGGTCATTTCTTTAATAAAACTGACATTTGTTGTCATTCCCCAATACAGATGGCAACCTAGAGATCTCGTACCGTGGGGGTGGCTATGTACATATTTTCGTCCACAACATTTTCTCCCCGATTTTCTTTGTTTAGATCTAATTTCCTGATTTCTAAATCAGATGTAAATTAACGCCATTACGAACGTGTAGATGGCGCACAGTTTTTCCTTCATAATCATTTTGCCTTCGGCGTAGACTAGAAAGGATGAGATTGATTTAGATGACTCCGGCAGCGAGAGTTTAACACGGCTTGCAAGATTTTCAACATGGATGTCGATTTTGACCCATAATTTCCTTAAAAGGGACCATTAAACGGATTATTTCAATCAAGTTAGTAAGTGGAACCGATGTATTATAGCCTAGGCCTAATTTACAATTGGATATGGATGAGGTAAAATGACATTTTGGGGGATTTTGGGGGCATAACCCTACGACCTGAAATGGCCGTGGCGTTATCAAGGGAATGTGTATAGACGGTTTCCGTCTCTAAAGAGAGAGCCGGCCGACCCTACCCCAATAAGAGGCTAACGAACGAAAGAGACGGAAAATTTGGTGTAGGCCTACCCCAAATCAAGCAAATATTCATGAAATGTTCAAATAATGCCGGTCATGATTTAAAAGTCGTTATGTTTCTAACCTGTTTCTGGTCAATTTTCTTATTTTGGAGGGAGTATTTTTTCGGAAAAACATTGATAGTAATATACACTTTCTCACAGGTTGCATGGCAAACCGCTGCACAATACAAGTGCATACAGATGGAGGGTTGCGGGGGCACGTAAGTCTGCGTGAAGTGATCTACCTCCTCATTGTACGGTAGATAACTTCACACAGGCGTGCGCCCGCCCGCAACCACCATCGGTATGCACTTATAATGTGCAGCGGTTTGCAGTGAAAGTGAAACCTGTGAGAAAGTGTACTACCGGCCCGGGCCCAGATGTCTGGAAATTGAGCATTACGTGTCGATACGTAGAGGAATAAAGCAGTGACTTGTGTCACAAACATGTAACCTTAAACAAGTCGTTTCTATAGTCTTTAGACAGCAAATTTATCTTATAGGCTACCGCGTATACAGAAATCTTTATCTGGAAATAATCGGTTAGACCTGTAAATGGTAAACAAAATTCTTTCCCCACAGGCTGTTCAAAGAAGTTTGTAGTATATGTGTTGCACATGCATACATTATCAACCATTCATTTTGTTCTTTATTCATTTTCTCATTTATTTGTAGGCATCCTTTTTTAACATCTTTCGTCAAAGAAGTGGATTCAAAGCACATTGTGGCCTCAGTATATTGATGTGAAACCATGCAGAAAATGCTACTCTCTCTCAACCTTGTGGATGTTCCCTACTTCCCTAAGGATCAGCAGCCTCTTGAAACAGTTGAAGCCATTATCGGTAAATGTGTACATGTACTTGTATTATTTCTGTACATTTATTTGTCATATTGTGCATGATCACTGAGACACTGACCAATTAGACACTACATAATGGTTCATTTCATTTGAAAGGCTTATTTCAGTTATTTGTCATGAGTTACAAATATATTTATAATTCAATTAATTTTAGATCACTAAAACCTGCAGGTATGTTGCAATAACCGACAATATTATGTGAGTTTCAAACAGTGTTTTTTTACCCTTCAGCATAGGTCAAGGAGCTTTCATTCTACCCTCATCAGCAAACTACAGGAATGCCAGTTTTCAGGCAATAGCCTGAATTCAGGCCCTGGCGAGTTATTTTCATACCATAGTTTAGGTTTTTTGTGTACAAGCTAGCACATTCTAGGTGATTTTTCAGGCCCTCTGATCAATTCTAACTGGCATCCCTGAAACTACAATTGTATTGATAATTTACCAAACAAAATCCTGAATCACGTTTTGCATTGCCCACAAATGTTTAAAATCCAAAGGTGTGTTGACTTTATGTTTGTGAGCAATGAGAAATTATTTCTGATAAATCTTACCAAGCAGTACTTTTCTGACATAATTCATTATTTAATTCATTGTTTACGTTCCAGTTTTAAAATATATAAAAGTTTGTCTTAAATTGTATTCCTTTCTTTTTGCTTTATTCATGCACTAGAATTCCTTGCGTCTATGTTTTCTGGATCTGAAAGCAAAGCATAATGCCAGAGATTCCACCCAAAAGCTAACCCATGAGTCCAAGCTGAAGAGGAATATTTCCAAATCGATGGCTCCACTAATCCGATTGGTGAGTCATGGCCCTCATCAGCAAACTACAATTGTATTGATAATTTACCAAACGAAATCCTGAATCACGTTTTGCATTGCCCACAAATGTTTAAAATCCAAAGGTGTGTTGACTTTATGTTTGTGAGCAATGAGAAATTATTTCTGATAAATCTTACCAAGCAGTACTTTTCTGACATAATTCATTATTTAATTCATTGTTTACGTTCCAGTTTTAAAATATATAAAAGTTTGTCTCAAATTGTATTCCTTTCTTTTTGCTTTATTCATGCACTAGAATTCCTTGCGTCTATGTTCCCTGGATCTGAAAGCAGTGCATAATGCCAGAGATTCCACCCAAAAGCTAACCCATGAGTCCAAGCTGAAGAGGAATATTTCCAAATCGATGGCTCCACTAATCCGATTGGTGAGTCATGGCCCTCATCAGCAAACTACAATTGTATTGATAATTTACCAAACGAAATCCTGAATCACGTTTTGCATTTCCCACAAATGTTTAAAATCCAAAGGTGTGTTGACTTTATGTTTGTGAGCAATAAGAAATTATTTCTGATAAATCTTACCAAGCAGTACTTTTCTGACATAATTCATTATTTAATTCATTGTTTACGTTCCAGTTTTAAAATATATAAAAGTTTGTCTCAAATTGTATTCCTTTCTTTTTGCTTTATTCATGCACTAGAATTCCTTGCGTCTATGTTCCCTGGATCTGAAAGCAGTGCATAATGCCAGAGATTCCACCCAAAAGCTAACCCATGAGTCCAAGCTGAAGAGGAATGTCCAAAATTACATGTAGATCTACACTCACCCGATAGTTAAACTGCTAGAAAAAAGGTTTTTTTTTCACTTCATTATAATTTATAGAGAGAGATTGGGGGAGGGGGAGAGGTGAGGTGTAGCCACAAACCTGAATGGCTAAGCTGTGGAACTGAAATTCCCATTCATGTCACTTACAATTTTAATGAATTACAGGGTGTACGAACTGACATAATAACAGTTTGAGTAAAAGATTCCAGTATTTTGCATATATTTGTAATTACTATTTATGAGGTTGACCTGTTTCATAATGCTTAAATGTAGTAGACTTGATATGCTCAGTCTCATGCTCACCCCCACCCCCCATCCGCTTCTTATCAGTTCTTAAAACCTGTTGCAAATTATATATAAGTTGGTAATAGAGAAAAATTGAGTGAGTTAAATACAATACAAATCGATTCCATTATTAAGCAACTAAGACTTGTTCAGATACGGAACGTGAACCGCCAACAATTTTCGAAAATGATGCAGTTTGGTTTTATGTGTAAAGCGAATGGCAACAAGTCTTTGTATGTTTTGGACTGCGCATATTCAGTGAGCTCTTTTTTTTAAATAATATACAGAAATGTAAAGCATATTGAACTCTATGTCAACATTAAAAAAACTCTGAGATTTTGTTTTGCAGCATCATATCTGAACGAGCCTTAAAGGGACTTGGTAACATTGTTCATATGAGAGAAAATGATGCTAAGGTATTGACTTCAATGCTATACTGTATGTACACTTAAAGATAATCTGAACATTTGAGTTAAAAATAGACCACTATTGATGATTAAAATTGGGAAAACTGATCTAATCCATTCCTTAATTCTCCCAACTATATTTTTATAATTTGATTAAATTGAAGTGAGTGTAAATCATCACAAAGCAACGAATTAGCTCCAATACCTTTTCCAAATTTAGGCGTTGAAAGATTTTTAAAGGCCTGTTTTATATCTTATTTTCATGGAAAAACGGTTGGGGAAAATTGAAAATTTTGTTGGGAGAATTAACTGTTAAAGAGTGACACACAGTAGCGCCTTCAATGAAAACCATAAATACCTTGTGGTTTGAAAAAAAATTGGTAGTTAAAAGTATAAAATTCTTGGATTGTATCTGTGATTTTGAAAGCACAATATGGCTTACCTACATGTATATTGAATTTGCTGTTAAAATTTAAGTTAAATTTTAATTCTTTTGTGAAACTCCTGGGACTTGCCAAATGAATGTTGTGACATTAGCAATGGAATATATCTCTTTGTGCTAAACTTTTTCAGCATGTTTGCTATTTTATCTTAAACTGGGAAATATCTTCTGAATAATTATTCCACCGTCACCTTGGAATTGCCCAACTGAGCCAATCGTACTGGCGGGAATGTTATCTGATATAAATTGTATTTTATACTGGAACTTCAGCTTCTGTATTTGCAACAAAACTAATTTTTTGATATTTATAAAGATGAATGTTGCCACTAATGCCTTTTCTTATATTTAAGTCATGTGCCCGTAAGAAGCAGGTTTCTAGCACAGAGAATAGGTACAGTTGAGCTGATTTCTGCACAGTTTTCTAATATGCTGTATCGCCAAATGTGAACATCATGGTTTTGACGGGCAAGCAACCATCATCAGAAAACTCTGCAGGTATCAGTGAAGCTCTCCCTGTTCCCCTTGCTGCCAACTTGTTCCTTTTGAGTGTAAGAAATAACTTAGCTAAGCCATGTGTTTATCATTTGTGCCATTTTTCTCCTGTGTGTGATTTAGATTGTATAGTTTTATACTTTATACTGAATTCTTGCCATGAACTTAGATATTCCCCTTGTATGTAACAAGAATTGATCTTTCATGCTCAGAAATTCTTTCCAACAACCTTTTGTTTTATGTGATAGTCTTTATCTGCATTAAAGTCTTGGGGTTGTCAGGAGCGGTTTTGCAGCATGGAGACGAGGTAGAGCTGCACTGATGAATGCCTAGCTTTCCACTATGCTGTTTTGCTGAATATGAGGAACTTCCCCAGTGTGCTGTTTGCTTGTCTACTAAAATACTGCGGGTATCAGTATAGCTTTACCTAGTCTCTATGCTGCTAACCTGCTTCCCACAACCGTAAGACTTATAAGTTTAGCCAATATGTCATAGTTTCTTGTAGCACAATTTATAACGAAACAGATATCTTTGTGATGGCCTGTTAACTTTCTTAAAATAAATTATGAGACTGACAGAAATACACTAGGTATTTATACAGCATGTTTTGGAAGAAGTGTCAGGATAGTGATGAAAAGATTTTGTACCAATGGAAAACAAAGTTAGATAGAATAAGAAGGTATAGAAATACGTATTTTATATTTTTGTTATCCATTTTCATACCATATACGTGTACATTAAAAATATGAAAATTACTTTCTGTTTGGCATGTATATATATATTATGTGATGCAATATTTGTTGCTTTGATTTTACTGTGTGATTGTTCAGAATGTGTACATGAAGTGACTTTTACACTTTCTTCCTTGATCAGGTGGTCGTATAGATGTTATTTAGATGTCCATACAACGTATACAGGTCTTTCTTGGGTGAAAGTTGACGTCTTAAAGACGTCTTTATTTAACCAATAAGACCTAAAAAGAAAATATGACGTCCATACAACGTCTTTATATGGTACAAGTTGACGTCTTAAAGACGTCTTTCTTTGACTAATAAGACGTTAAAATCACGACAAAATATGACGTCCATACGACGTCTTCCTATGGTACAAGTTGACGTCTTACAGACGTCTTTCTTTGACTAAAAGACGTAAATATGACGTCCATACAACGTCTTTCTATGGCACAAGTTGACGTCTTAAAGACGTCTTTCTTTAACTAATAAGACGTAAAAATCACGTCAAAATATGACGTCCTCGTGACGACGTGCGCGGGTGCAAAATCAAGTCTTTTTGACGTCGTGTTATGTCGTCTTAAAGACGTCTTTCTTTAACTAAAAGACGTAAATATGACGTCCATATGACGTCTTCCTATAGTACAACTTGACGTCTTAAAGACGTCTTTCTTTGACTAATAAGACGTAAAAATCACGTCAAAATATGACGTCCTCGTGACGACGTGCGCGGGTGCAAAATCAAGTCTTTTTGACGTCGTGTTATGTCGTCTTAAAGACGTCTTTCTTTAACTGAAAGACATAAATATGACGTCCATATGACGTCTTCCTATAGTACAAGTTGACGTCTTAAAGACGTCTTTCTTTGACTAATAAGACGTAAAAATCACGTCAAAATATGACGTCCTCGTGACGACGTGCGCGGGTGCAAAATCATGTCTTTTTGACGTCGTGTTATGTCGTCTTAAAGACGTAGTACAAGACGTAAATATGACGTGATATTTACCAGTCTCTGCTATCAGGGCAAGAAGCCTGCAACATATAAATGAAATATACATTAAGTAAACAAGAGGGAACTTCGACTGCGCGCAGTCGAAAATGATGACGCCGCCATAGAGCGATTTTACAAACCAAAACAGAAGCAATTTTTAATATTCAAGTTTGATAGTAATCCATTAGCGGGTTCTCAGAATATCGTGATTACAAGTTTTTTTTCATATACATGTACATGGCTCTGCAAGATAATTACATGTCCTGAGTTTGATAGTAATCCATCTGTCGGTTCTAATTAAAATGCGTTCACAAGCTATTTATATGCTTACATAATGAGCCCCATGACCTTTGACCTAAAACCTTAAAATCTAATCCGTTCATTGGCTCTGCAAGATACATACATGTCTTGAGTTTGATGGTAATCTGTCCACCGGTTCTAATATAATGATAGTGTGATCACAAGCTGTTTTTGCATACATAATTAGCCCTGTGACCTAACCTCGTGACCCCAAAATATCATCAGTTCATTGGCTCTGCAAGATACATACATGCCATAAGTTTGTCGGGAATCCATTAATCGGTTCTTTAGATAACGCAATCATGAGCTATTTTTGCATGCATAATGAGCCCTGTGAACTTTGACCTTGTGACCCTAAAATCTAATCAGTTCATTGGCTTTGCAAGATACATACATGACCAAGCCTTTTCTTAACCGGGCGCCGGGCGATTTTTACCCAACGGTCCCTGACTTTTGGCGCCCGGTAAGACGGGGAAAATGAGTACCGGGCGCCGGTCAGTTTTTATTTTTGGCGCCCGGTCTGGGAGAATTACCATTTTCTGTTTCAGAAACTTCCACATGTCTAGCACTAAATGTTCACAAATGTGACAAAACTTACTTGATACGAGTTAAACGTGGACTGAATGAACCCTAACAAATCATTTTATAATGAGAATCCTAATTAAAATCGCCCAGAAACAATTACAGCACGAATACGAGCGGCCGCTATCTCCGACTTCTAGCGCCACCGCTATGGGTGCACAAAATCAGTGCACTGCACTACACACAGTGTCAGTACAACAAAGTCCCGATGTTACTTCCAAAAATCCATCCCAAAAGCCAAATTTTGCTGTCAAAAATGCGGAATCGGAGCCATATTTCCAAAGCTCACGGGGGTTTAGCCCAGTTTTAAGAAACAGCTTCACTAAAAAAGCGCTAAAAATCAAGAAATCAGCGATTTTGTTACCAGTTTTTTCGCCAATTGCATGCCCTTCAATTCTGATGGTATCTTCAAAAAGCCAAATGAAAAAGCAAACACCGGACCTGCTCTGATGCATTGACTTTATGTACAAAGTTGATTGCAACTCCAGACTTGCGCCGCAATTCAGTGGCCCTCGTACTCATTGACTAAAATTCTTTGATGTTTTAAATAATGGATTTTTCTGATAAAATAATTAATAGGTACCGTAAATATATTTAAAAAATCTTTTTTTTTTTTTAATTTTTTTTTTTTTTGTCTTCAATTTTTTTTTTTTTTTTTTTTTTTTTTTTTTTTTTTTTTTAAAGTAACAGGTCGGCCGCTCTCAATGATTGAATGCGTTTTTATTCAAAGAAACATGATTGCAATAGCATTTTATAGGGAAAATAACAAAAACGTAAAACAGGCAAAATCTGTTTTTTCACCTAAAATATGCTTTTTCAAGCTGAATAATATGTTTTTTGAAAGTGACAGGTTGGCAGCTTTGCATTATCGTTGTAGATGATGTTTCTTAAATATTTTTTTTAATAAAAATAATTTAATTCCCCCTTCCTAACATTTTTCAATTTTTGACATTTAACGGCATGAAAATACTTTTAAACATGAACTACAACAACTACAAATGGCAGATTTATCCAAGGTATGAGTGATTTAATATATTAGAGTGCTCAAAATTTAAACTAGAAATTAAACTACCGTATGTATAAATAAAAGGTTACGGTAAACAAATAATTTAAAAGAATACCGGTACATATTTTCATCAATTTTGAAAACGGCTCCTGGTCCTGGAAAACGGCTCCCGGTTCTCTAAAAAAATTAAGGACCGGGAGCCGCTTTTTCAGATATTTGGCTCCCGGTCTGTTTTGACTTAAGAAAAGGCTTGTACATGACCCAAGTTTGGCGGTAATCCATCAATCAGTTCTTGTGATAACGTGTTCACGAGCTATTTTTTCGTACAAAATTAGCCCTTTGACCTCGTGACCTCAAAATCTAAGCAGTTCATTGGCTTTGCAAGATACATACATGACCCAAGTACAGATTTCAGTAGTCAAAAGTAACAAGGGGAAACTATCATAATATAACGGGGCGCTTATTACAAAGGAAATGGCACCCCCCCCCCCCTCTAGTTCAAAATAACATTATCATGGTAATTATATTAGACGTATAATTATTATTGTTATCACCATAATCAATTTTTGTAGAAAAAAAACTCACATTAAATGACGCAGTGTCTTCGCATGTCCGCAAGACTCTACGAGTTCAACCAAGTCTTCTTCGTCTGTGCATTTAACTCTGGACAGACAAAGCCACTGCAGGTTCTTTGTTTGTTCTCTGATAAGAAGACCCAGTCTTCTCATCGTCTCTCTCGATACACTCTTCTTCTCTGATGGGAGTGATGGCGGTGCTGTAATGGTGATGTGTGTGAGCTCCTGTCTTCTGGTCCGACGAAGACCAGCCGTGATCTGAGATATGTCCCTCTCTGCATCATCGATAGTGATGTCGATATCTCTCAAGCCAGGAAGCGATGAGAGCAGCCCTTCATAGCTATGTGTCGTCACTCTCTCGGCTGATAGCTTTTGAACGGATGGAAGCTCAGGAGGAGATGGAGGGAAACTGAGAGAAGAGTCTGAGATGGTGAGATGTTTCAGTGAGGTGAAGGACCTGAGACAGGACCACATCCTGGCAGTCATCTCAGTAGAAAGCTGACATTTTTTTATCTGCAGGACATATAGCAAAATAAAGAGAGACTAGGTTGTTACACCTACCTATTAAATGATGTTAGGCGAAACCAGGGAGATAACGAGTTACAAGAAATTGAGGATAATAGTGATCTCATGCCTAGTGTTTTTTCTCGAGCTGTCCTGCCTTCGTGTAAAATGCATACTGCTATGAATATGCATAAAATGGATACTTTTGGTTTCCTTGGATAGGGTATGACACAAAATAATCTAATTTGACCATAAGGTCGATATAACCATTGACATATAACTGGAAGTGAAATATGCCAATTACAATCCTCGCAATTAATTGACATCACGTGACGAGCTGTGGACCAATCACACATTTGTATCTGTAAGAACTATCAATGATTTGATTGCTTGATCCTCAGGAAGAACCATATTAATGATGATGAGGCTACCTGGGTAAAAATGATTATTATCTCTATAACCCTATCCCACATACATGTACACATTAGGGCTAGAAAGCATAATGTCTCATTGTCCTTGAGTAGGACCTACAAACATAACACCAATTAACGCCAAGTACAGGTATACATGCCTTTTTGAGTGGTTTTGGGTAGAAGGGATTTTGGAATGTTGAAATTCCATCTCAATTTCCCCATACTTAGTACACAGAGGAAAGAACAGGTCACTACATGAACAATTTGATGAGGTCATGGGGGTGGATTTTTAAACTGAATTGGACATAGTTGCACCAAAAAAAAATTGTCACAGACCTTTGAGATGTACAAAAGTGATTTGTAATGACTTCCATTTTGTTTTAATCTAACAATCCTACAGATTATAATGCATATTATTTTCATAACTAACAATTCACTGAAATGTATTGGTTCTAAATATGGAATATTGGCATACTACATGGATATAATATTGCCAGGATGTGTACAGGATGTATTGATTATAAAAGTTTCAATGCAGTCCTACATTTATCATTGGGGATGTGTTGGAAATTGAATTGAATTGACTTTTAAAAAATTAAAATGTTATTTCCCACTCCCTATTTCAAAGGTGGTATATATGTTTACTTGATATAAATGTAGCTTTTACATAGTTTGAAAGCCATAGTGTTCCCAATTATAATTTCAAGCAGTTGTATGGGCCCGCTATCATGACTAAAGTAATCTTGTTATTGTATTTATGCGTTAAATGTTTATTGTTGCTCAATAATCTAAACATTCCAGATTATATAGTATTCAAGAATTTTTTTTGGATTATTTCCCTGTATTTCCAGTTTTTGTCAAAATTAGCTAGGCGGCAGTATTTAACCGCCTGGATTTCCCGGCCCACCTTGCGTATGGTATACATTTCAAATATCTTCTTACCTGAACATCTGATTGTCTATCGTAGTCGAAAGACCCACAATCAAGAGACCTATAGTATTTGAAAAAGAGACATGAATGCGAAAGACACTCAAAAGAAAAACCTTCATGACACCCTTAATATCCGTCCCTGCCTGTTAGTAGCTCATAATGCAGAAGTTGGTAGTAGATTTAAGATTTTGAGTTAAGGCTCTGCCATGTAAAATGATAAGCCTAAAAATATGCCATATAGTTTCAATTTAAAAACTTTTCACTTTGTATATCGATAAGGGATATATATATATATATATATGATTAGGGCTATAGGAAAATAGTATAATGATAATGACACCCACTTCTGTGAAAGGACATAGAACGGGCTGGAGATGAAGGATCAGAGGATTCCCATGTGAACATTATTACATTGACTCTTCCATGTTTCTCGCTCCATCGTTCCTCTAAGCAATTTCCTTCTTTTCTTTTTTCTTTTTCTAGCACATTATATTTTACACACGTTACCTATCTTAAATTAATATTTTTACTTTAATACACAGGCAACGCCCTTTCGGCTCTGATAACCATATATTTTATTTTTTTTTCGATTTCACAGTTTAACTTTTCTGTTGAGTTTTGTAAATTGTCTGTATATCCAAACTTACTGTAAATGCAGACTATCCAATGACTTTGAATATGCCGACGACTCAACGAGGTCAACCAAGTCTTCTTCGTCTAAGCACCTCATCCCGGAAAGAGAAAGCCGCTGCAGGTTCTTGGTTTGTTCTCTGACCAGAAGACCCACTTCTCTCATCGTCTGTCTAGATACACTGTTCTTCTCTGATGGGAGTGATGGCGGTGCTGTAATGGTGATGTGTGTGAGCTCCTGTCTTCCAGTCCGACGAAGACCAGCCGTGATCTGAGGTATGTCCCTCTCTGCATCATCGATAGTGATGTCGAAATCTCTCAAGCCAGGAAGCGATGAGAGCAGCCCATCATAGCTATGTGTCGTCACTCTCTCGGCTGATAGCTTTTGAACGGATGGAAGCTCAGGAGGAGATGGAGGGAAACTGAGAGAAGAGTCTGAGATGGTGAGATGTTTCAGTGAGGTGAAGGACCTGAGACAGGACCACATCCTGGCAGTCATCTCAGTAGAAAGCTGACATTTTTTTATCTGCAGGACATATAGCAAAATAAAGAGAGACTAGGTTGTTACACCTACCTATTAAATGATGTTAGGCGAAACCAGGGAGATAACGAGTTACAAGAAATTGAGGATAATAGTGATCTCATGCCTAGTGTTTTTTCTCGAGCTGTCCTGCCTTCGTGTGAAATGCATACTGCTATGAATATGCATAGAATGGATACGTTTAGGTTTCATTGGATAGGATATGACACAAATAATCTAATTTGACCGTAAGGTCGATATAACCATTGACATATAACTGGAAGTGAAATATGCCAATTACAATCCTCGCAATTAATTGACATCACGTGACGAGCTGTGGACCAATCACACATTTGTATCTGTAAGAACTATCAATGATTTGATTGCTTGATCCTCAGGAAGAACCATATTAATGATGATGAGGCTACCTGGGTAAAAATGATTATTATCTCTATAACCCTATCCCACATACATGTACACATTAGGGCTAGAAAGCATAATGTCTCATTGTCCTTGAGTAGGACCTACAAACATAACACCAATTAACGCCAAGTACAGGTATACATGCCTTTTTGAGTGGTTTTGGGTAGAAGGGATTTTGGAATGTTGAAATTCCATCTCAATTTCCCCATACTTAGTACACAGAGGAAAGAACAGGTCACTACATGAACAATTTGATGAGGTCATGGGGGTGGATTTTTAAACTGAATTGGACATAGTTGCACCAAAAAAAAATTGTCACAGACCTTTGAGATGTACAAAAGTGATTTGTAATGACTTCCATTTTGTTTTAATCTAACAATCCTACAGATTATAATGCATATTATTTTCATAACTAACAATTCACTGAAATGTATTGGTTCTAAATATGGAATATTGGCATACTACATGGATATAATATTGCCAGGATGTGTACAGGATGTATTGATTATAAAAGTTTCAATGCAGTCCTACATTTATCATTGGGGATGTGTTGGAAATTGAATTGAATTGACTTTTAAAAAATTAAAATGTTATTTCCCACTCCCTATTTCAAAGGTGGTATATATGTTTACTTGATATAAATGTAGCTTTTACATAGTTTGAAAGCCATAGTGTTCCCAATTATAATTTCAAGCAGTTGTATGGGCCCGCTATCATGACTAAAGTAATCTTGTTATTGTATTTATGCGTTAAATGTTTATTGTTGCTCAATAATCTAAACATTCCAGATTATATAGTATTCAAGAATTTTTTTTGGATTATTTCCCTGTATTTCCAGTTTTTGTCAAAATTAGCTAGGCGGCAGTATTTAACCGCCTGGATTTCCCGGCCCACCTTGCGTATGGTATACATTTCAAATATCTTCTTACCTGAACATCTGATTGTCTATCGTAGTCGAAAGACCCACAATCAAGAGACCTATAGTATTTGAAAAAGAGACATGAATGCGAAAGACACTCAAAAGAAAAACCTTCATGACACCCTTAATATCCGTCCCTGCCTGTTAGTAGCTCATAATGCAGAAGTTGGTAGTAGATTTAAGATTTTGAGTTAAGGCTCTGCCATGTAAAATGATAAGCCTAAAAATATGCCATATAGTTTCAATTTAAAAACTTTTCACTTTGTATATCGATAAGGGATATATATATATATATATATGATTAGGGCTATAGGAAAATAGTATAATGATAATGACACCCACTTCTGTGAAAGGACATAGAACGGGCTGGAGATGAAGGATCAGAGGATTCCCATGTGAACATTATTACATTGACTCTTCCATGTTTCTCGCTCCATCGTTCCTCTAAGCAATTTCCTTCTTTTCTTTTTTCTTTTTCTAGCACATTATATTTTACACACGTTACCTATCTTAAATTAATATTTTTACTTTAATACACAGGCAACGCCCTTTCGGCTCTGATAACCATATATTTTATTTTTTTTTCGATTTCACAGTTTAACTTTTCTGTTGAGTTTTGTAAATTGTCTGTATATCCAAACTTACTGTAAATGCAGACTATCCAATGACTTTGAATATGCCGACGACTCAACGAGGTCAACCAAGTCTTCTTCGTCTAAGCACCTCATCCCGGAAAGAGAAAGCCGCTGCAGGTTCTTGGTTTGTTCTCTGACCAGAAGACCCACTTCTCTCATCGTCTGTCTAGATACACTGTTCTTCTCTGATGGGAGTGATGGCGGTGCTGTAATGGTGATGTGTGTGAGCTCCTGTCTTCCAGTCCGACGAAGACCAGCCGTGATCTGAGGTATGTCCCTCTCTGCATCATCGATAGTGATGTCGAAATCTCTCAAGCCAGGAAGCGATGAGAGCAGCCCATCATAGCTATGTGTCGTCACTCTCTCGGCTGATAGCTTTTGAACGGATGGAAGCTCAGGAGGAGATGGAGGGAAACTGAGAGAAGAGTCTGAGATGGTGAGATGTTTCAGTGAGGTGAAGGACCTGAGACAGGACCACATCCTGGCAGTCATCTCAGTAGAAAGCTGACATTTTTTTATCTGCAGGACATATAGCAAAATAAAGAGAGACTAGGTTGTTACACCTACCTATTAAATGATGTTAGGCGAAACCAGGGAGATAACGAGTTACAAGAAATTGAGGATAATAGTGATCTCATGCCTAGTGTTTTTTCTCGAGCTGTCCTGCCTTCGTGTAAAATGCATACTGCTATGAATATGCATAGAATGGATACGTTTAGGTTTCATTGGATAGGATATGACACAAATAATCTAATTTGACCGTAAGGTCGATATAACCATTGACATATAACTGGAAGTGAAATATGCCAATTACAATCCTCGCAATTAATTGACATCACGTGACGAGCTGTGGACCAATCACACATTTGTATCTGTAAGAACTATCAATGATTTGATTGCTTGATCCTCAGGAAGAACCATATTAATGATGATGAGGCTACCTGGGTAAAAATGATTATTATCTCTATAACCCTATCCCACATACATGTACACATTAGGGCTAGAAAGCATAATGTCTAATTGTCCTTGAGTAGGACCTACAAACATAACACCAATTAACGCCAAGTACAGGTATACATGCCTTTTTGAGTGGTTTTGGGTAGAAGGGATTTTGGAATGTTAAAATTCCATCTCAATTTCCCAATACTTAGTACACAGAAGAAAGAACAGGTCACTACATGAACAATTTGATGAGGTCATGGGGTGGATTTTTAAACTGAATTGGACATAGTTGCACCAAAAAAAAATTGTCACAGACCTTTGCGATGTACAAAAGTGATTTGTAATGACTTCCATTTTGTTTTAATCTAACAATCCTACAGATTATAATGCATATTATTTTCATAACTAACAATTCACTGAAATGTATCGGTTCTGAAGATGAAATATTGGCCTACTACATGGATATAATATTGCCAGGATGTGTACAGGATGTATTGATTATAAACGTTTCAATGCAGTCCTACATTTATCATTGGGGATGTGTTGGAAATTGAATTGAATTGACTTTTAAAAAATTAAAATGTTATTTCCCACTCCCTATTTCAAAGGTGGTATATATGTTTACTTGATATTAATGTAGCTTTAACATAGTTTGAAAGCCATAGTGTTCCCAATTATAATTTCAAGCAGTTGTATGGGCCGCTATCATGACTAATGTAATCTTGTTCTTGTATTTACCGGTATGCGTTAAATGTTTATTGTTGCTCAATAATCTAAACATTCCAGATTATATAGTATTCAAGAATTTTTTTTGGATTATTTCCCTGTATTTCCAGTTTTTGTCAAAATTAGCTAGGCGGCAGTATTTAACCGCCTGGATTTCCCGGCCCACCTTGCGTATGGTATACATTTCAAATATCTTCTTACCTGAACATCTGATTGTCTATCGTAGTCGAAAGACCCACAATCAAGAGACCTATAGTATTTGAAAAAGAGACATGAATGCGAAAGACACTCAAAAGAAAAACCTTCATGACACCCTTAATATCCGTCCCTGCCTGTTAGTAGCTCATAATGCAGAAGTTGGTAGTAGATTTAAGATTTTGAGTTAAGGCTCTGCCATGTAAAATGATAAGCCTAAAAATATGCCATATAGTTTCAATTTAAAAACTTTTCACTTTGTATATCGATAAGGGATATATATATATATATATATGATTAGGGCTATAGGAAAATAGTATAATGATAATGACACCCACTTCTGTGAAAGGACATAGAACGGGCTGGAGATGAAGGATCAGAGGATTCCCATGTGAACATTATTACATTGACTCTTCCATGTTTCTCGCTCCATCGTTCCTCTAAGCAATTTCCTTCTTTTCTTTTTTCTTTTTCTAGCACATTATATTTTACACACGTTACCTATCTTAAATTAATATTTTTACTTTAATACACAGGCAACGCCCTTTCGGCTCTGATAACCATATATTTTATTTTTTTTTCGATTTCACAGTTTAACTTTTCTGTTGAGTTTTGTAAATTGTCTGTATATCCAAACTTACTGTAAATGCAGACTATCCAATGACTTTGAATATGCCGACGACTCAACGAGGTCAACCAAGTCTTCTTCGTCTAAGCACCTCATCCCGGAAAGAGAAAGCCGCTGCAGGTTCTTGGTTTGTTCTCTGACCAGAAGACCCACTTCTCTCATCGTCTGTCTAGATACACTGTTCTTCTCTGATGGGAGTGATGGCGGTGCTGTAATGGTGATGTGTGTGAGCTCCTGTCTTCCAGTCCGACGAAGACCAGCCGTGATCTGAGGTATGTCCCTCTCTGCATCATCGATAGTGATGTCGAAATCTCTCAAGCCAGGAAGCGATGAGAGCAGCCCATCATAGCTATGTGTCGTCACTCTCTCGGCTGATAGCTTTTGAACGGATGGAAGCTCAGGAGGAGATGGAGGGAAACTGAGAGAAGAGTCTGAGATGGTGAGATGTTTCAGTGAGGTGAAGGACCTGAGACAGGACCACATCCTGGCAGTCATCTCAGTAGAAAGCTGACATTTTTTTATCTGCAGGACATATAGCAAAATAAAGAGAGACTAGGTTGTTACACCTACCTATTAAATGATGTTAGGCGAAACCAGGGAGATAACGAGTTACAAGAAATTGAGGATAATAGTGATCTCATGCCTAGTGTTTTTTCTCGAGCTGTCCTGCCTTCGTGTAAAATGCATACTGCTATGAATATGCATAGAATGGATACGTTTAGGTTTCATTGGATAGGATATGACACAAATAATCTAATTTGACCGTAAGGTCGATATAACCATTGACATATAACTGGAAGTGAAATATGCCAATTACAATCCTCGCAATTAATTGACATCACGTGACGAGCTGTGGACCAATCACACATTTGTATCTGTAAGAACTATCAATGATTTGATTGCTTGATCCTCAGGAAGAACCATATTAATGATGATGAGGCTACCTGGGTAAAAATGATTATTATCTCTATAACCCTATCCCACATACATGTACACATTAGGGCTAGAAAGCATAATGTCTCATTGTCCTTGAGTAGGACCTACAAACATAACACCAATTAACGCCAAGTACAGGTATACATGCCTTTTTGAGTGGTTTTGGGTAGAAGGGATTTTGGAATGTTAAAATTCCATCTCAATTTCCCAATACTTAGTACACAGAAGAAAGAACAGGTCACTACATGAACAATTTGATGAGGTCATGGGGTGGATTTTTAAACTGAATTGGACATAGTTGCACCAAAAAAAAATTGTCACAGACCTTTGCGATGTACAAAAGTGATTTGTAATGACTTCCATTTTGTTTTAATCTAACAATCCTACAGATTATAATGCATATTATTTTCATAACTAACAATTCACTGAAATGTATCGGTTCTGAAGATGAAATATTGGCCTACTACATGGATATAATATTGCCAGGATGTGTACAGGATGTATTGATTATAAACGTTTCAATGCAGTCCTACATTTATCATTGGGGATGTGTTGGAAATTGAATTGAATTGACTTTTAAAAAATTAAAATGTTATTTCCCACTCCCTATTTCAAAGGTGGTATATATGTTTACTTGATATTAATGTAGCTTTAACATAGTTTGAAAGCCATAGTGTTCCCAATTATAATTTCAAGCAGTTGTATGGGCCGCTATCATGACTAATGTAATCTTGTTCTTGTATTTACCGGTATGCGTTAAATGTTTATTGTTGCTCAATAATCTAAACATTCCAGATTATATAGTATTCAAGAATTTTTTTGGATTATTTCCCTGTATTTTCAGTTTTTGTCAAAATTAGCTAGGCGGCAGTTTTTAACCGCCTGGATTTCCCGGCCCACCTTGCGTATGGTATACGTTTCAAATATCTTCTTACCTGAACATCTGATTGTCTATCGTAGTCGAAAGACCCACAATCAAGAGACCTATAGTATTTGAAAAAGAGATATGAATGCGAAAGACACTAAAAAAAAAAACCTTCATGACACCCTTAATATCCGTCCCTGCCTGTTAGTAGCTCATAATGCAGAAGTTGGTAGTAGATTTAAGATTTTGAGTTAAGGCTCTGCCATGTAAAATGATAAGCCTAAAAATATGCCATATAGTTTCAATTTAAAAACTTTTCACTTTGTATATTGATAAGGGATATATATATATATGATTAGGGCTATAGGAAAATAGTATAATGATAATGACACCCACTTCTGTGAAAGGACATAGAACGGGCTGGAGATGAAGGATCAGAGGATTCCCATGTGAACATTATTACATTGACTCTTCCATGTTTCTCGCTCCATCGTTCCTCTAAGCAATTTCCTTCTTTTCTTTTTTCTCTTTCTAGCACATTATATTTTACACATGTTACATATCTTAAATTAATATTTTTACTTTAATACACAGGCAACGCCCTTTCGGCTCTGATAACCATATATTTTATTTGTTTCGATTTCACAGTTTAACTTTACTGTTGAGTTTTGTAAATTTTCTGTATATCCAAACTCACTGTAAATGCAGACTATCCAATGACTTTGAATATGCCGACGACTCGACGAGGTCAACCAAGTCTTCTTCGTCTAAGCCCCTCATCCCGGAAAGAGAAAGCCGCTGCAGGTTCTTGGTTTGTTCTCTGACCAGAAGACCCACTTCTCTCATCGTCTGTCTAGATACACTGTTCTTCTCTGATGGGAGTGATGGCGGTGCTGTAATGGTGATGTGTGTGAGCTCCTGTCCTCCAGTCCGACGAAGACCAGCCGTGATCTGAGGTATGTCCCTCTCTGCATCATCGATAGTGATGTCGATATCTCTCAAGCCAGGAAGCGATGAGAACAGACCTTCATAGATATGTGTTGTCACTCTCTTGGCTGATAGCTTTTTGACGGATGGAAGCTCAGGAGGAGATGGAGGGAAACTGAGAGAGGAGTCTGAGATGCTGAGCTGATTCAGTGGGGTGAAGGATCTCAGGCAGGACCACAACTTGTCGGTCATCTCAGTAGATAGCTGGCACTGCTGTATCTCAAGCCTAGTATTCTGCAATGAATTGCACACATAATGTTTTAGACTTTAGACTAAAAGAGGGGAAGATAGAATTCCATATCAGTGAAGTTGAAAATACAAGGCTTATAAAATGCATTACTGAAAAATAATAATCAGATAAATGATTTAATAATTTAATAAGAAGAAGCAATGCTTCTTTGCTACAATTTCCTTGGTTCAAGGCAGAGAGGATACCCCTATATCAAATATTCGAAAGCGAAATGCATGCACCTATATTACACAAATCTACTCACCTGGACGGCGTACCTATTGTTGTTAAGAGAACCACCTCCACTCCTACATATTTTTTGAAAACGAAACAAGGGTAGAATGTGATTCCATAAATTCTTGGGAAATGATATTACATTAATAAAGAAAATAAGTGAACTGTATGTCCCTTCTGAACAGGGGTAATGATCATGATTATGAACAACAAAAATAATAATACTGTTAATGATAATAATAATAATACCAAGTCAACGCAAAGCGTAGCTTCCCCTCGCAGGGTACAAATGGCCTATATACATCAGAACAAGTTACCTCTATGAGACTATACTATTATCTTACAAGCCATGAAGTAATAAACCACATTATCACATACATGTATATAATTAGGTGTTTTTGCATATTTAATGAGCCATGATCTTTCATCTTTGACCTACATACTCCGAAATCGAACTAACGTTGTGTTTTGATACCATGAACCTTCATATCAAATTTCATTGAAATCCGTCAAACATTACTAAAGTTCTCCAACGGAAACCAGATTCGCATATTTAATGAGCTATGACATTTGACCTCCATACTCCGAAATCGAACTTAGGCTGTGTTTCGATACCATGTACCTTCATATCAAATTTGATTAAAGTCCGTCAAACATTATTAAAGTTACATGGAACGGAAACCAGATTTGCATATTTAATGAGCTATGGCCTTTTACCTACATTTTTGTACATACTCCAAAATTAAACTCATAGGTAGGCTGTGTTTTAATAACGTGTACCTTCATATCAAATTTCATTAAAATCCGTCAAATATTACTAAAGTTATCGATTGGAAACCAGATTGGTATATTTTCGCATATTTAATGAGCTATGACCTTTGACCTACATACTCGAAATTTGAACCTAGGCTGTGTTTTGATACCATGTACCTTCATATCAAATTTGATTACAATCCGTCACACATTATTAAAGTTATATGGAACGGAAACCAGATTCACATATTTAATGAGCTATGACCTTTAACCTACATACTTAGAATTTGAACTTTGGCTGTGTTTTGATACCATGTACCTTCATATCAAATTTCATTAAAATCCGTCAAACATTACTAAACTTATAGATCGGAAACCGGATTTGAATTTTTTCGCATATTAAATGATCTATGACCTTTGACCTTTGACCTACATACTCCGAAATCGAACTTAGCCTGTATTTTGATACTATGAACCTTCATATCAAATTTCATTAAAATCCGTCAAACACTACTAAAGTTGTGGGTCGGAAAATAAAAATTGTTACGGGGGGGACGGGAGGACGGAAGGAATGACTACGGCGGCGTTAATATATCCCCTCCGACTTCGTCGGCGAGGGGATAATATTAATACCAATAATAATGACAAAATCAATAGTAATAAATTTCAATGATTATTTTGTATTCAAAAGTGATATGAGCACAAAGTCTGTTTTAATATCTAGTTCTATTAGTACCCTAAATTCAAAGACGTTAGTTGCTTAGTCTTGACAAACAGGTCAACCAAGGCTTCCTCGTTTCCGCCCTTCGCTCTTGACACATGCAGCCGCTGTTGGTTTTTGGTTTGGTCTTCAAATAGAAGACTAAGCCCTGCAATTGACTTTGCTGAATCAATCTTTCTGTCTGTGGTGAGTGCTGGCCAGGCGTGTAGTCTGATATGAACGAAGAACTGTTCATCCCTAGCCCTGGTCTGACCCATAGGCCTGGAGGCGGTGGTGATCTCAAAAGTGCTGCTCGTCTCTAGCGCTGCAACATCGATAGAGACCTCGATCTCTCTCACACCAGGTACTGATGAGAGCACTCGTTCGTAACTCTGTGATGTCAATCTCTCTGCTGATAGCTTTGTGACGGCTAGGAGCTCAGGAGGAGACGGAGAGAAACTGATAGAGGAGTCTGAGATGGTAAGCTGGTTCAGCGAGATGAAGGATTTGAGGCAGGACCACAACTTGTCGGTCATCTCAGTAGATAGCTGGCACTGTTGTATCTCAAGCCTAGCATTCTGCAATGAATAGCACACATAATTGTTTAGGCTAAAAGAGGGGAAGATAGAATTCCATATCAGTGAAGTTGAAAATACAAGCTTAACCCTTACTGTACTGGGCTATGTTGAGCATCTCTCTGACTGGGGGGGGGGGGGGGGCTGGGAGGCCCCCCCCCCCCCTATGATCTCGGCCGTCGAATGTCCGATGAACACGAAAATGTGCACATTTGTAGATATTCATGTAAGAAACAAGATGGTATAATTAGTTTTTTCCTAATATGCAAATTTTTGTCGTTAAAGTCTAATTAATTATGCAAAATTATAATTTTGTGCATTTCACAGAAAACTCTACATATTGGTCTCTAGACTTGTGAAGAATCCTGAAAATGTATTGAATAAATGTTTCCTTCATTTCAAATTCATGATGTTTCATTATTTTTATGATATTTGAAAATGCATACAGTAGGTTAATTTTCATAAATTACGAATGCGCACATTACGTGATTTTGTTTTTGTTTTTTTGGAAGTATGTTTAGCACTGTGGGCAAAGCCAAAAACAATCATTTGACCACTTTCTCATTGTGGAATAATATTTTTCCACTACCATCTGCACATCACTACTCATATCTGAAGATAAAAAGTTCAAAATTCATCATTTTATTTTCTAATGTACTTTATTATTTAGCTTTCTTATTATATCTTTTGTTTTATTTCTAATGTATTCTTTTGTTCAGGAATATATCAAATTACTTTGAGAAACATATCAAAGCAATTTGATATCAATTCATATCTCCCACTTATGAAGAAATACCTCTAAACCTGTATTCACATTTCTGCTTGTACATGAATATATGCAATTATAGCACTTTTTGATGATGCGCATACTGTTATGTATAACAGGTATATCCGATTGAAATTCATAATGCGCTTAATGATTTAATACTTTAATAAGAAGAAACAATGCTTCTTTGATACAATTTCCTCAGTTCACGGCAGAGAGGATGCCCCTATATCGATTATTTGAAAGCGAAATGCATGCACCTATATTACAAAACCTACTCACCCTGACGGCATACTTGTCGTTTAGAGAAACACCTCCACTCCTACATAATTTTGAAAAACGAAATGAGGGTAAGAATGTGATTCAATAAATTCTTGGGAAATGATATGACATTAATAAAGAAAATAAGTGAACTGTATGTCCCTTCTGAACAGGGGTAATGATCATGATTATGAATAACAACAATAACAATACTGATAATGATAATAACAATAATGATACCAATAATAATAAGAACATCTGTAGTAATTTATTGTAATAATTATTTTGTCTTCACAAGCGACATACGAGCACAAAGTCTGTATTAAGATCTAGATCTACATACCCCAAATTCAAGGACGTTAGTTGCTTAGTCTTGACAAACAGGTCAACCAAGGCTTCCTCGTTTCCGCCCTTCGCTCTTGACACATGCAGCCGCTGTTGGTTTTTGGTTTGGCCTTCAAATAGAAGACTAAGCCCTGAAATTGACTTTGCTGAATCAATCTTTCTGTCTGTGGTGAGTGCTGGCCAGGCATGTAGTCTGATATGAACAAAGAACTGTTCATCCCTAGCCCTGGTCTGACCCATAGGCATTGATGCTGTGGTGATCTCAAAAGTGTTGCTCGTCTCTAGCTCTGCAACATCGATAGAGACCTCGATCTCTCTCACACCAGGTACCGATGAGAGCACTCGTTCGTAACTCTGTGATGTCAATCTCTCGGCTGATAGCTTTTTGATGGATGGAAGCTCAGGGGGAGATGGAGGGAAACTGAGAGAGGAGTCTGAGATGCTGAGCTGATTCAGTGGGGTGAAGGATCTGAGGCAGGACCACAACTTGTCGGTCATCTCAGTAGATAGCTGGCACTGCTGTATCTCAAGCCTAGTATTCTGCAATGAAATGCACACATAAATATTGAGGCTGAATGTGGGAAGATATAATTCCACATTGGTAGAGTTGAAAACACAATGATTAAATGCACCACCTGAATTCACAATCCGGTAACTGATTGGATTCGTTCATAAAAAGAAGCAATGCTACTTTGTTGTAATTTCCTTAGTTTAAGGCAGAGGATATCCCCCTCTTGAATATTCATAAGCAAAGTGAATGCACCCGTATTACAAAATTCTACTCACCTGGACGGCGTCTCTGTCGATTACAGAACCACCTCCACTCCTACATATAATGTTAACAAAAGTATTGAGGGAAAAATATGAATTAATAAATTCTTGGGAAAGTAATTTACATTAATAAAGAATATAAGTGAACTGTACATGTATCCACTCTTCACAGAGGTAATCATTATGAAAACAACAATATTAACAACAACAATAATGATAATGATTATCTCATAAAAGTGATGATATTAATGAAAATAAGAACATCAATAGCAATGCATTTTTATATATAGTTTGTGTTCATGTCGTCTTTAAAGAAGACGACATGAACACCAATATCTGTACATGAATTAAGATCAAGATCTAGATCTACATGTACACTGTACGTACCCCAAATTCGAGGGTGTTAGTTGTTTAGTCTTGACAAACAGGTCGACCAAGGTTTCTTCGTCTCTGCCCTTCACCCCATACACATGCAGCCACTGTTGGTTCCTGGTTTGGTCTCCAAATAGAAGATTAAGCCTTGCAATTGACTCTCCTGAATCAATCTTCCTGTCTGTGGTGAGTGCTGGCCAGGCGTGTAGTCTGATATGAACAAATAACTGTTCATCCCTAGCCCTGGTCTGACCCATAGGCCTGGAGGCGGTGGTGATCTGAAAAATGTTGCTCGTCTCTAGCTCTGCAACATCAATAGAGACATCGATCTCTCTCACACCAGGTACTGATGAGAGCACTCGTTCGTAACTCTGTGATGTCAATCTCTCGGCTGATAGCTTTTTGACGGATGGAAGCTCAGGAGGAGATGGAGGGAAACTGAGAGAGGAGTCTGAGATGCTGAGCTGATTCAGTGGGGTGAAGGATCTGAGGCAGGACCACAACTTGTCGGTCATCTCAGTAGATAGCTGGCACTGCTGTATCTCAAGCCTAGTATTCTGCAATGAAATGCACACATAAATATTGAGGCTGAATGTGGGAAGATATAATTCCACATTGGTAGAGTTGAAAACACAATGATTAAATGCACCACCTGAATTCACAATCCGGTAACTGATTGGATTCGTTCATAAAAAGAAGCAATGCTACTTTGTTGTAATTTCCTTAGTTTAAGGCAGAGGATATCCCCCTCTTGAATATTCATAAGCAAAGTGAATGCACCCGTATTACAAAATTCTACTCACCTGGACGGCGTCTCTGTCGATTACAGAACCACCTCCACTCCTACATATAATGTTAACAAAAGTATTGAGGGAAAAATATGAATTAATAAATTCTTGGGAAAGTAATTTACATTAATAAAGAATATAAGTGAACTGTACATGTATCCACTCTTCACAGAGGTAATCATTATGAAAACAACAATATTAACAACAACAATAATGATAATGATTATTTCATAAAAGTGATGATATTAATGAAAATAAGAACATCAATAGCAATGCATTTTTATATATAGTTTGTGTTCATGTCGTCTTTAAAGAAGACGACATGAACACCAATATCTGTACATGAATTAAGATCAAGATCTAGATCTACATGTACACTGTACGTACCCCAAATTCGAGGGTGTTAGTTGTTTAGTCTTGACAAACAGGTCGACCAAGGTTTCTTCGTCTCTGCCCTTCACCCCATACACATGCAGCCGCTGTTGGTTCCTGGTTTGGTCTCCAAATAGAAGATTAAGCCTTGCAATTGACTCTCCTGAATCAATCTTCCTGTCTGTGGTGAGTGCTGGCCAGGCGTGTAGTCTGATATGAACAAATAACTGTTCATCCCTAGCCCTGGTCTGACCCATAGGCCTGGAGGCGGTGGTGATCTGAAAAATGTTGCTCGTCTCTAGCTCTGCAACATCAATAGAGACATCGATCTCTCTCACACCAGGTACTGATGAGAGCACTCGTTCGTAACTCTGTGATGTCAATCTCTCGGCTGATAGCTTTTTGACGGATGGAAGCTCAGGAGGAGATGGAGGGAAACTGAGAGAGGAGTCTGAGATGCTGAGCTGATTCAGTGGGGTGAAGGATCTGAGGCAGGACCACAACTTGTCGGTCATCTCAGTAGATAGCTGGCACTGCTGTATCTCAAGCCTAGTATTCTGCAATGAAATGCACACATAAATATTGAGGCTGAATGTGGGAAGATATAATTCCACATTGGTAGAGTTGAAAACACAATGATTACATGCACCACCTGAATTCACAATCCGGTAACTGATTGGATTCGTTCATAAAAAGAAGCAATGCTACTTTGTTGTAATTTCCTTAGTTTAAGGCAGAGGATATCCCCCTCTTGAATATTCATAAGCAAAGTGAATGCACCCGTATTACAAAATTCTACTCACCTGGACGGCAACTCTGTCCATTACAGAACCACCTCCACTCCTACATATAATGTTAACAAAAGTAATGAGGGAAAAATATGAATTAATAAATTCTTGGGAAAGTAATTTACATTAATAAAGAATATAAGTGAACTGTACATGTATCCCCTCTTCACAGAGGTAACCATTATGAAAACAACAATATTAACAACAACAATAATGATAATGATTATCTCATAAAAGTGATGATATTAATGAAATAAGAACATCAATAGCAATGCATTTTTATATATAGTTTGTGTTCATGTCGTCTTAAAAGACGACATGAACACCAATATCTGTACATGAATTAAGATCAAGATCTAGATCTACATGTACACTGTACGTACCCCAAATTCGAGGGTGTTAGTTGTTTAGTCTTGACAAACAGGTCGACCAAGGTTTCTTCGTCTCTGCCCTTCACCCCATACACATGCAGCCGCTGTTGGTTCCTGGTTTGGTCTCCAAATAGAAGATTAAGCCCTGCAATTGACTCTCCTGAATCAATCTTCCTGTCTGTGATGAGTGCTGGCCAGGCGTGTAGTCTGATATGAACAAATAACTGTTCATCCCTAGCCCTGGTCTGACCCATAGGCCTGGAGGCGGTGGTGATCTGAAAAGTGTTGCTCATCTCTAGCTCTGCAACATCAATAGAGACATCGATCTCTCTCACACCAGGTATCAATGGGAGCATACCTTTGTAGCAGAATGAAGTCATTCTCTCGGCTGATAGATTTGTGAAGGATGGAAGCTCAGGAGGAGATGGGGGAAAACTGATAGAGGAGTCTGAGATGGTGAGGGTATGTAGCATCGAAAATGATCCAAGACAAGACCATAGTCCATTCATCACATCGTTATTTAGAGTAGATCCTTCGAAATGCACTGTCCTAACCTGTTGTTTAGAGAGAGAGAGAGAGAGAGAGGATTACAGACGGATCAATTAGACGAAGAATATATTTAACATTAAATATTAAACTTGTTTTGTGTGTTAAATATTTAATCAATCCAGACTTTGGCATGATCTTATCCGAGAATATTCGGTAAGTAATGGAAGCTCCCTCCCCAACTACTTTACATTCATAATAAGTAATATATTTATATTCTTCCATGTTAAATGTAAAGATTATTTGTTTAAATACGCTACATGCTTTTATTGACTAAATCTCGTCATTTTATTATGCGCTATATAACAAACCACCATTATTATTCTTATTATTATAATGTTCGTATCATTTTGCTTCATTCTTGAATGAAGTACCTTGATTGAGTCCACAGTTTGGGTGAACATGGAATAATAATGATAATGAGTCATACATCTTGATCATTATATCATGCAGTATGATATATCAAGATGCCGTTAATTAAATTAATGAATAACTAGATGGATCTTCAACTGCGCACGGTTAAAAGCAATTTTACAAACCAAAATGGAAGCAATTTTTAAAATTCAAGTTTGATTGTAATCCATCTGTCGGTTCTAATGATAATGCGTTCACAAGCTATTTATAGGCAAACATAATGAGCCCCATGAACTTTGACCTCACAACCTAAAATCTAATCAGTTCATTGGTTCTGCAAGATACTATACATGTCTTGAGTTTGATGGTAATCTGTCTATCGGTTCTCATGATAATCACAAGCCTTTTTTTAATACATAATGAGCCCCAAGACTTTTGAAAGGGATCGGGTAACTTTGTCTCAGATTCTGAAACAAAATCCTGGATTTATCTCATGCTGCAATGATAATTATAAACCTTAAGGTCAGTGAGGAACCACATGACTTTTACAAGCCAATCGCCTGTCTGCCATTATCAAGATATTTATGATTGGAAATCAAAACCAAATTTTGCGTTTTCCTAACGGTTTTCATAACACTACATTCTATTGGGAAAAACGAGTATGGTAAAACCGGTCACTCAAAGATTTTTACATTTTTTTGAGGCCATGATCTTGATCATTTTGAAGCGCGATTTTTTAGGGCTTCAATATTAGAACATATCACAGACACTGATAACACGTAGGGCCGTGCATCTCAGATTTAATATTGTTAAAAGATGCGCCTTTAAATCTAATCAGTTCATTGGCTCTGCAAGATACAACCATGACCAGAGTTTGGCGGTAATCCATAAATCGGTTCTAGAGATAACGTGATCTTGAGCTATTTTTGCATACATAATGAGCCCTGTGACCTTTGAACTTTGACCTCATGACCCCAAATCTAATCAGTTCATTAGGTCTGCAAAATATGTACATGACCAAAGTTTGGCGGTAATATCCTTCAACTGTTCTTGAGATAACGCAATCACGAGAACAGGACGTACAGACACGTTACAACGTCCGGCCGGACAACTACTACTTTGTAGCGGAGGCATAAAAACTGAAAACTAAATTATTATTCTAAGCATATTTTGTGAAATGAAAATGTACATACCTCACGTTTCAGTTGTGTTGGAAGATTTTTCATCCCAACGACGGTGTAGACAGTTGGTGACTTTAGAATCATACTCCGTGCTGTGACACATCTTTGTACCAACGAAGACACATTTCCTTCAGCACCCGTGGTCTCTGATGAGCAGTCAAGGAGAATGCGATATCGCTCGCTCTCATCCAAAAAGCTGTTTGATAGGAGCGCCTCCATTATTCGTATACAGAGGCTGTTGTCCGTGCCAGCAGCGAATCGGATAAGATTCTCGTAGTCACCGATGTTTGCTTTGATCTTGTGCAGTACTCTGTCCAATTCAGAAATCTTCCAACGTAACAGAAAGTGGTGTGTTTGATCAGCGAGGAATTTCCCAGCCGAGTGTTCTTGGGCGAGTTTGTGATAAAACTCAATGGTAGTGGAAGTGGTTTCGATGGACTGAGGAAGGCATGTGATGTTAACAGTCGTCTTGGATACTATCCCAAGCTCACATGCCCTATCAAGGGTTGCGGGAACTTTACGGAAATCATGAGGCGTGAAGACTAGTTTTTTAGCATCGTCGAGCAGGCCAGTAAGGGCAGCTTTGCCTAATTGAGAAATTATTTTCCTTAACTTTTTTGGTGTGATTTTCACTCTTGACTCTGATCGTGCGTTTGCATGGTGCATTAAAAAAACATTCACCCTGTCCAGCAATTCTGTTTGAGTTGTAATACCACTGTCCAGTAGGCCCTCACTCCATAAATGACAGATCATGAGACAAAATAGGGGTGTCTTGACAAGTTCATCAATAAGTGGTTCTTCATCAAGATAATCCTTCAGACTTTGTCCATTACAAGGATTCAAAGTCGAAACAAAGAACTTGTCGATGTACTCGCACGAGCTCTCTCGCGAGAATCCTTCGATCCACATCTTTGTGTATACCCTTGGAAGATCATTTTGATTGAAGAAGTTCTCTAGGTGAGGGCGTGTTGTTACAAGGACTCGGCATTCTTTGAATTCCTCCCAACGGATGACACTGACAATATTGCTCAATGAGATGCGCTGTGAAGAGGAAATACCGGCATACTCATCTAGTCCGTCTAGAATGATGTGACAGATGCCCTGATTCTCCTTGATGAATCTCTCCAGACCCTCTGGTGTGAGATCATCAACATCACTCAAAAGCTGGGATTTGATGGCTTCTCCAATCGTTGTAAGCGGATTTGTGTTTCGGAATTTCACAACAAACAGAAGTGGCAGGTGTTCTAATGCTGAGCCTCTTTCTCTGTGAACCCAGTCGTAAGCCATCTTAGCAACAGCCGTGGTCTTCCCTCGTCCAGCGGGGGCCGAAATGAGGATTCGAACTGGAAGTTCGCCGTCTACTTTCGTTGAAAATATTTCAGAAACAGAACCCTTGAGTATTTCCTTTGTTTTTGTGTCTTTTCCACGACCGTCCTTCTTCACCATTGTGACAACCGTGTGCATATCTTTGAACTCAGCATAGTCAGTCTGGTCCCACGGTGTCATTTGAATTTTGCACAATTGATTGCGGTAATTATTCTCCAACATTTCGCGACATCGCTGAACAGTCAAAGATTCCGAGATCTTCTTACTGTAGATCTTATCTGGAATGATACAATCATATATCACACTAAATGTCTTATTACACTCCCACGATCTACCAAACCCTCTGCAAGGTTTTGGGGTTAATCTTTTTTAAATTCTTGTTGAAATACATGATGATTCTGACGATTTGCCTCTTTCCCATCAAGCAAATTAGGCCTAGAAAAGCACTTAACGCTGCTGTTATCTTTTATTAGACTGTATAGATCAGTCAGGAAAAACTTTCTCCAAATAGATTATAAATTCATGGGTTTATTTTCTCCTTTTTTTAAGAGATGTTTTTCAAACAAAAATTAGAGGGACAGAGATGCACAGGCTGAAGGAACATGAAATACTACGATCTTCAAACGATTTACGGGTGAAGGAAGTGATTGTAAGCACATTAGCACTGATAGACCTACCTGGAATACTTGATGTCCCCTTGAGATGTGTATCAGCAAGCATGACTAGCTTAGCGTCAATGAGAGCTTGTTCCAGTCTGAGATGCTGGTCGCAAGGCTTTACGGTCTGTCTCCAGTCAAACAGCATGTCACATGTTCCCTTGCAAGTTACCCGGTCACCTTTGTTATTCGTGTCAGTGTATCTATTGATAGCTGCAGCTTTAAATCCAAGAGCTCGTCCTAAGGCGTCCATCTGCTCACCCGTCTCGATGTCTTCAGCCAGCTGGAAAAGAAGATTACCGGCAATACCTTCAAGTGCCGCCATACCTATGGGGAAAATAAACAAAAGCAAAATAAGATTAAACAACTTATTATGAACTTAGCCTCTTATAGTGGGACAGTAAATCAATTCAGTATTTCAGCAGGTCTGCATCATGGTAATGTAGCATTTATTCCAGGGGGTGCGGGGTGGGGGCTTTGAAATGTTAGAGTATCTTTGTTGTGTTTAAGCAGAGAAGTAGGATCTCGACGATCCAAATGTAGATAAAACATCTAAAACATTATTAACAAAGAATTTTATTGTTGTTTAAGAATAGAAGAAAACCAGAGAAAACAAAACATTTCAAGAATTTTTAAACAGTCCAGGCAATGACCTATAATCCTAATTGTTGCCTTAATTTCACGTAATACTGATTTCATGTTCCTTGATGCATTTCCAGAGGCAGGGCTCCCGGGGGAGGGGGCATACAGCCCCCTACTTTTTCAAGTACTTCAAAAATGCCCCTTGATACGAAGGACCCCTTTTAATTGTGATAAGGGCCCCTTTTACTTTGACAAGTGGCCCTTTCCCCACTTCTTAATATTGTCCCTATTCACCTTGATGAATGCCCCTTTTCAAATCTAATAAGTGTTCCTTTTTTGTATATATGATACCTGTAGGTTCTCCTTGCTACTTTTGATGATAGCCCCTTTTCCCTTCTAATATTGTCCCTCCCCGATAAGTGCCCCCATGTTTATATCCCAATTGTCGCTTCAAAATGTGCCGTTTTACAGATGTTTAAAGAGCCACGCCTAGCTTCAAGGAATCGGAGCAGCTTTGTGTAGTAACAGGTACCCTACCTGTCAGCCGAGGCAGGCCAGGGCCCGATACCCAAAATATCATAGGAATGAATGGCAAATGCAAATGAATATTTAAACCATAATACACACATGTATGCAAAGCGTTATTAAAGCAGCTGAAGCACTAATCTTGGATTACGTAAAAGGAGAATCTTGAAGATGATCCTTTTTACAATGTACTAATTAGAATATGGGGTTATAGATATATACAAATGACTCATTTCATATTTTCCTCTTTGAGATTACCCTATAGAGTACCGAAGCTGAGACGTCATAAAAATCCATTTTTAGAATTTCTCATTTTCCGAAAGAGCATCAAAAATAATGTCCAAATGTCGAAAACCAATTGAATATGTTAAGTATTGACTGAGATATGACCATCTGAATAAATATATGTCCTATGGGAACTCAGTGTTATATGCTCTGGCTCCTGATGGTTAGGAGCCAGAGCACATAACACTGAGTTCCTATAGGCAATCTTTTTATTCAGATGGTCATATCTCAGCCAATACTTAACATATTCAATTGATTTTCGACATTTGGACATTATTTTGTATGCTCTTTTGGAAAATGAAGAAAAAATTAAGAAATTCTAAAATTAGATTTTTGATGACGTCATACTTCACCACTCTATGTAGCCGAGGTAAAAAAAATAAAAGTTGGGGACCAGTTGAAAGCAACTGGTACTGGTACCAGTTCATTCCAGTTAAGTGAACGGGTTTCAATATGGAAATTGGTATAGTGGAATCAACTGGAATCAACTGGTACTGGTACCAGTTGGAATACCAGTTGTCAACTGGTAGGCTACCAGTTAGGACCAGTTGAAACCACCAGTTGATTCCATTTTAGTGAACTGGTTTCAATATGGAAATTGGTATTGTGGAATCAACCGGAATCAACTGGTACTAGTACCAGTTAGGACTAGTTGAAACCACCAGTTCTGAACTGGTACCAGTTGATTCCAGTTAAGTGAACTAGTTTCAATATGGAAATTGGTATAGTGTAATAAACTGGTACCAGTTGGAATACCAGTTGTCAACTGGTACCAGTTAGGACCAGTTGAAACCACCAGTTGTGAACTGGTACCAGTTGAAAAACCGTGAGTAGATATTTCCAGTTGATTTACCAGTTAAAAACTAGTTGATCATTTAGTAATGTCCAGCAATCAACTGATAATCAATAATCAATCATCATTATTGCATGGCATCTGGTGACCAACTGAACCATATTTATATAGACTCTTGCAATTGCTCCATCACATACATGTAGATCATTTGAAGTGAATTACAGTTGTGTATATATATGAGTGATGAAGATTCTGTACATACATATAAAAAAAAAATTACATGTTTTTACTGGTTATTACTTCTTAAATTAGATGTAAAACATGATCAGACATATATAATATACTTGTCAATGATCGACTAAGAAACTATAAATCACAAAATTGATGTGCATTGTCACATTTGCTTGTCAGATCATGATTATTACGTTTTCTGTGAAAACATGCAAATTAATCATGAAAATACATAAGATACATTGAACTGGTTTTTCAACTGGTTAATTCTACTGGTTTTAACTGGTAAATCAACTGGCAATCTTCAATTGGTTTCAACTAGTAAATCTACTGGTTTCAACTGGTAATTCAAGTGGTAATCATATTTTGGTTTTCAACTGGTAAAGCAACTGGTAATCATCTACTGGTTTTCAACTGGTAAATCAACTGGTAATTATCTACTGGTTTCCAACTGGAATCAGCTGGTATCAAATGGTCCAGTTTGGCCACTGTGCTGCAACTGGAATGAAGTTATGAACTAGTAGATTTACCAGTAAGGCCCATTGGTTTTAACTGGTATCAACTGGTCTAATAATATACCAGTATACGCCTATACAGTGTAGTTTTCAAATGGAATCAGCTGGAAATACCCATTGGGTTTCAATATGTTCCAATCGGAAAAAACTGGTCTCAAATGGTCCACTTTGGTTTTATGGGTTTTAAACTGGAATCAACTGGTACATGTAGATGTACCAGCAACGCCTATTGTTTTTAACTGGTATCAACTGGTGTAACAATATATCAGTATGGTTAATTGGTTTCAACTGGAATCAACTGGTTAGTTTTCAGCATGTGCCAGTAGAGTCAATGGGTTTCAACTGGGATATACTGGTACATGTGAAGTTTTCCAGTTGTGTCAACCAGTTTCAACTGGTACAACTGGTTTCAACTGTTTTTTTGACCTGGGAGGTGTCTATTTTCCCCAATGTGCCCTCTTTTATTGATGCCCCCTCCCCACTTTGAAAGATGTTGAGTCGCTTCTGCTAGATTAGTTGTGTGCATGCAATCTAATGTACTACTGATGTAGTGTGGGACTGTGGGTACTGGACTTTCTGGAAATAATTTCCATGTGTGTGTGTGCAGTGACGGATCTACATGTACCAGTTGATTCCAGTTTAAAACCCCTAAAACCAAAGTGGACCATTTGAGACCAGTTTTTTTATTTGTTTGAACTGGAAATGACAACCCATAACAATATTTTCCAGTTCGGCAATGGGTTTCAACTGGAAATTTTGTATTCCAATTGAAACCAATTGACACCAATTGAAACCAGTTGAAACCAATTGACACCAGTTGGAGATTTCAACTGGTTTCAATTGGATTTTGGTCCTAACCTCTTGAGACATACATCTTTTAAGCTCATCAATGAGCATAATCTCTCTAAGAGAATCATATGTGGCTTCTTTTTTCAAAGATCTGATCCACTGATCGAAGGCAACTTCTTTTCTACGAGTAAACTCTACACAAGTCTCTCCAGTTTATATCCTGAGATTACGAAATCTCTGACGGTAGGCTTCTGGAATCAACTCAAATGAATGTTATGGGTTGTCATTTCCAGTTCAAACCAATAAGAAGTGCAACTGGGACCAGTAAGATAATTTTTCCAGTTACTCAATTGGTTCCAGTTAGAATTCATTTCCAGTTTAATAGAAGTCATTTCCAGTTACCCAACTGGTTCCAGTTAGAATTCATTTCCAGTTACCCAATTGGTTCCAGTTAGAATTCATTTCCAGTTACCCAACTGGTTCCAGTTAGAATTCATTTCCAGTTAAAAGTCATTTCCAGTTACCCAAGTGGTTCCATTAGAATTCATGTCCAGTTACCCAATTGGTTCCAGTTAGAATTAATTTCCAGTTACCCAACTAGTTCCAGTTAGAATTCATTTCCAGTTACCCAACTGGTTCCAGTTAAAATTAATTTCCAGTTAGAAGTCATTTCCAGTTACCCAATTGGTTCCAGTTAGAATTCATATCCAGTTACCCAACTGGTTTCAGTTAGAATTCATTTCCAGTTACCCAATTGGTTCCAGTTAGAATTCATATCCAGTTACCCAACTGGTTCCAGTTAGAATTCATTTCCAGTTAGAAGTCATTTCCAGTTAACCAACTGGTTCCAGTTAGAAGTCATTTCCAGTTACCCAACTGGTTCCAGTTAGAAGTTTAACTGGAACCAGTAAGATAATTTTCCAGTTACCCAACTGGTTCCAATAGGAAAATATTTCCAGTTACCCAACTGGATCCAATTGAAACCAGTTAATTTGCATATTATCTGCTTGTGTGCAGATCAATGTTTTATGTAATTTATTTTGATTTACAACGTATTTATTAATTAATTTTCATTTGCAAGTAATGCATTTGTTTCAGATACATATAAAGATTAATTAGCAATGATAAGCATGTTCATAAATAACATATTTTTTTAAATACAACAGATTAAAAGTTGATAAGTAAAATACTAACCATAGACAAAATACATCAAATACAAACATATAGGCCTATTTCTTTGCTATATATTATATGAAATGGTCTGCATATTATAATGCCCTTTACATTGTACTTAATTTAGACATATAACAATGCTTCTGTGTTGACATGAGCGATAATTAGTGCAAGAGCTAATTAACTTATAACTAATTAAGTTTATGCCAACTGTAAGTTCAATTGGATCCAGTTGAAACCAATTGAAACCAGTTGAAACCAATTGAAATCAGTTGAAGCCAACTGGTTTCAATAGGGAAATTGGAACAACTGGTTCCATTTGAAACCAGTTGATTTCAACTAATTAAAGCACCAATCGGTCTGTCTTTGATATTAGAAAGATGATGTTCATGCTAACTTTTTATACTTTTGTGAGTGGTTCTCGCCTTTAGATCTAACTGCTGATAGGAACTTTCTTTTATGGGGGAGATATGTTATGAATATGCAAATTATATGATTCAGAATATGCTAATTCCAAGAGATGATCGAGATATAGTAATAAAGCACAAATGAAAGGTAACAAATCGTCTTGATTTTGTATTGTATTAATTTAATTCTGATGTTGTAGGGGATAATCTAAACTAACTGCCCCGACCCAACAACTGATACTTTGACCTGCCCAGTGAAATCAGGGAGCAAAAAAGTCTTGAAATTTTCTTGCTTATCTTGAAATTATAAGTATTCGTTTTTTAAGGGGGCTCCCTATTTGTTGTCTGGTGTTTATAAGAGTGCAACCATGCAGAGAAGCAGAGAAGGCAACCAAAGTGTTAATCAAGGTTCCACTTTTACTCTTTACGCTTAATATCCAGAAGAAGGTAATAAGGAGCACACCAAACGTAATTAATCAATTAGAATAAATGTGGCCCCATATCACAATCATACCTTGGGTAGTCTGCACTGGAGTCTTCTTGTGGTCATGCAAGTCCTGCTGGTTAGGTAGATATTTACCTGCAAGAGATTCACAATGTATGCTTTTATTTCTTTTACCATAGCATAGGCATGCATGAACACTTTAGAAATAAGAACTGGATTGTATTAGGGTCCAAGAATAAAAGTGAAGGAGAGAAGCAATCACTCAAATGATGATGATAATCACTTTAAAAGAAAAGGTAGTTTTAATTGATTTTAGTTATCGTTGCTTGAATTTACCTTATTTAAGCCCAGTGATACTTAAAGCATCGACAAAATATACAGGCAAACACGTGACTTCCGTGACGTGACGTTGTAGTTTTAATTGGAGTAGAAGTGGTAGAATAGTTATGGTAGTAGTAGTATTAATAGTAGTACAGTAGTAGAAGAATTAGAATAGTACTAGTAGTAGTCGTAGTACCAAATTGAGATTCAAACCGTTATTGCTCGTTAGCAATAAATGAGGTGTCATATGAAAGAGCAGGTTTTTCTCCGTATTCCCCAAAGGGGCTCAACTCGGACCTCTAAAAAATTCTTGAACAAAACAGCGATTTAAACATCGTTTCCATCGTATCTCCAAGATTTACCACTTTTTTTTTAAATTGAGCAGCAGAGGCTTAAGTTGGGCCAGCTGTACGGAATAATCCATATGCTTATTTTTTTTCTCTAGCCCCAAGGGATCACAAGCGATTACAGTTTGAAAATACCTTTTCCCCACTTTTTGATTCAGCTAAATAGGGAAGCGTGACTCCGCTAAGCCCAAATGATAAATCCATGGTGACGGCGCGTATAATCTGCACATGCATATGTATTTCACGCTCGGTAGCTCACATGACTTTCAGCGGCGCGAAGCAAATTTTGTGCGTGCTACCTCGTGTTGCAAGCCTTTGTACACATAAGGCGGTGTCACACAGAAAAATCCTGACCCATCCTGAATAAACCAGATTTTAGAAATCTATTTTTTTCATTTACGTCGGTGACAGACTGGTGACAGACAGGCTACGAAAAATCCGGATAACTAAAATCCGGATTTTTGATGGGCCATTGCGCATGTGCCGTTTAGGTAGATAAGCATTGTGACATCACACGTTCAATCATTAAATGCGCGCTATTATAATTGTGCGAAGGTTATGATAGCGCGTTAAGAACCCTATGCCAGCCAATCACGTTAAACTTACACTGACCTTTAAAGGGATTATTCCAACATTTGTGTCAGACAGAAAAATCCCTTAAAAAAACCTTCAAAAATCCTTTCAAGAGAGAATTATCTTGCTTCATATGATGATTTTTGAAGGGAGAATTGGTGACAGACAGCCAATAAATTAAGAGGATAACTAAAATCCGGATAACTAAAATCCGGATAACTAAAATCCGGATTTTTGGCCTCTGTGTGACACCGCCTATAGTACTGCATTTGTAATTAGAGAGAGAGAGAGAGAGGGGAGAGAAAGTTGGAGAGAAAGAAAGAAGAATGAATTGATAGACAGAGAGAGAGATAGCTAGGGAGAGAGAGAGGGTGAGAGGGGTGAGAGAGAAAGAGAGAGTTACTAACACGTGAAAGGGTTACGACAAAGAGAGAGGGAGGGATCGATACAGAGAAAGAGAGATCGAGAAGGGATACAGGAGAGAGAGAGAGAGAGAGAGAGAGAAAAGGGATACAGAATAGAGGGCTTATGCTAAACACTCAGGTCGCGCTGCGCTGGAAAACACTCGGGTAACGGCTTGCTGGGTCATTTTTAAAAAATATTGTCTTCAAATCGGCCCTACACGGTGGTAAATTTTAAATTAGCGACTGTTTTTAACCATTTTTCAATGGGGGTGTGTGGGGAAATCTACTTTAAAAAGAAGTTGGAAGTTGTGATTTTTTTTTTTAATGATAGAAAAATAAGAAGACAAGAATTAAGGCTGACATTAGGCGAGATAAAATACTAGGTGGATATTAAAAAGTGAATTTTAGAGAAAGTGTAATAGGGCCTACTACAAGGGAATATCATAGGCCTATTAACAGGATGGAAACAAGGAAGAATGGAACGAGTGAGAAGATGAATTGTGGGAAATTAAGAACAAATTATAAAAGAAAAGGGAAAAGAGAGAACTGATACAGAAACATATTATATTATGGGCCTTAATGGAAAATCGTGGTAGAATGCACCAGAAGAATTAACAATTAACATAAAGATGGTTAGATGAATTGCAGAAAATAAAGAATTGCATTGTATGCCTATAGAAGAAAAAAGGAATGAAGGGAGGAATTGAAGGGAGAGAAAGAATTAAAGATGTAGAAGAACGATTTGAAGAAATGGCAAAAGAAAACATAAGATGATAGGGGAAACCAATAAAGAATAACGTAATGATTACATGATGGAATTTTTCAATTTTTCTTTCTGACTTTCCTTATGTTATTCTTTGTTTTTTCTTCTATCATCTCTTATGTTATTCTTTGTTTTTTCTTCTATCATCTTTTATGTTATTCTTTTTTTTTTTTTACTATCATCTGTTATATTATAGTATTAATGACTGCTTTGAGAGAAATAGTTGTTTTTATACGCTCAAGGGAAGGTTAGAATTGTGCTATTGCCCGAGGCGTGCCGAGGGCAATAGCACAATTGTAACCTTTCCGAGAGCGTATAAAAACAACTATTTCTCGAATATTAAAGCATTCATTAATACTTTTATATGCCGAAAACAAAAGAGTCAACTAATGACACCACCTTGGCCTTTCTCTAGTTTATCTGCACAGTTGTTTTTTATGAGTGTATCTTTGAGAGTAGACTAGATCTAGATTCTAGTCTAAGCAAGATATTTTTACAATTTTGGGGGTGGGCCGGCCCTGTGGGTAATATGGAGAAGAACCTGTGCTTTCATATGACACCTCACTTATTGAGTATCACCTTCAGGATCATAACAGATAAAGGTTTGAATCTCGAATTGAAAAAAAAAAACTTGACTTTTTTTGCATGGTCGCGCAATGCACGTAGACTGCATAGCGACTGCATTGCGTGCAAACTCTATGAGAAGAATTTTAACACACAAAATCGGGTGCGCGATCAGACACCCTGACAACTAGATCTATTTTCGTCTAGATTCTACGTCTATGCTTTTTCAGCAACTAAACGAACATGTTTATGGATAATTTCACGTACCCTTTTTGTTGTTCTTGCTGTCAGCGAGTCTTGCATTTGATAAGTTGAAATCTTGGGAGAGTTTCTTGAGCCATTTTTGTCTTGTTTGGAATTGTCTTGTCTTGTATGAAAATACCGACCAATTCTTCGCACACGTACGGTATCCTCGATCGCTCAAACCATTTTTTTAACATGTAAACCTATGGGGTAACCATGGAGACTGAACTATTTTCCCGGTAACCATGGTTACTGGGATTTTATAACTGTTTTAACCATGGTTACTGGGAATTTTACAGAAATAATTAAAGTTTATGAATGCAATTTCGACCAATCAGATGGCTGGATTTCTTAAGTGAGGTATATAATATTCTTTGTTTTTTCTTCTATCATCTCTTATGTCATTCTTTGTTTTTTCTTCTATCATCTTTTATGTTATTCTTTGTTTTGTTTTACTATCATCTGTTATATTATTCTTTGTTTTTTCTTCTATCATCTCTTATGTTATTCTTTGTTTTTCTTCTATCATCTCTTATGTTATTCTTTGTTTTTTCTTCTATCATCTCTTATGTTATTCTTTGTTTTTTCTTCTATCATCTCTTATGTTATTCTTTGTTTTTTCTTCTATAATCTCTTATGTTATTATTTGTTTTTTCTTCTATCATCTCTTATGTTATTCTTTGTTTTTTCTACTATCATCTCTTATGTTATTCTTTGTTTTTTCTTCTATCATCTCTTATGTTATTCTTTGTTTTTTCTTCTATCATCTCTTATGTTATTCTTTGTTTTTTCTTCTATCATCTCTTATGTTATTCTTTGTTTTTTCTTCTATCATCTCTTATGTTATTCTTTGTTTTTTCTACTATCATCTCTTATGTTATTCTTTGTTTTTTCTTCTATCATCTCTTATGTTATTCTTTGTTTTTTCTTCTATCATCTCTTATGTTATTCATTGTTTTTCTACTATCATCTCTTATGTTATTTTTTTCCTTCTATCATCTCTTATGTTATTCTTTGTTTTTTCTTCTATCATCTCTTATGTTATTCTTTGTTTTTTCTTCTATCATCTCTTATGTAATTCTTTGTTTTTTCTTCTATAATCTCTTATGTTATTCTTTGTTTTTTCTTCTATAATCTCTTATGTTATTCTTTGTTTTTTCTACTATCATCTCTTATGTTATTCTTTGTTTTTTCTATCATCTCTTATGTTATTCATTGTTTTTCTACTATCATCTCTTATGTTGTTTTTTTTCTTTTATCATCTCTTATGTAATTCTTTGTTTTTTCTTCTATCATCTCTTATGTTATTCTTTGTTTTTTCTTCTATAATCTCTTATGTTATTATTTGTTTTTTCTTCTATAATCTCTTGTTATTCTTTGTTTTTTCTACTATCATCTCTTATGTTATTCTTTGTTTTTTCTTCTATCATCTCTTATGTTATTCTTTGTTTTTTCTTCTATAATCTCTTATGTTATTCTTTGTTTTTTCTTCTATAATCTCTTGTTATTCTTTGTTTTTTCTACTATCATCTCTTATGTTATTCTTTGTTTTTTCTTCTATCATCTCTTATGTTATTCTTTGTTTTTTCTTCTATAATCTCTTATGTTATTCTTTGTTTTTTCTTCTATAATCTCTTGTTATTCTTTGTTTTTTCTACTATCATCTCTTATGTTATTCTTTGTTTTTTCTTCTATCATCTCTTATGTTATTCTTTGTTTTTTCTTCTATAATCTCTTATGTTATTCTTTGTTTTTTCTTCTATCATCTGTTATGTTATTCTTTGTTTTTTTCTTCTATCATCTCTTATGTTATTCTTTGTTTTTTCTTCTATCATCTCTTATGTTATTCTTTGTTTTTTCTTCTATCATCTGTTATGTTATTCTTTGTTTTTTTCTTCTATAATCTCTTGTTATTCTTTGTTTTTTCTACTATCATCTCTTATGTTATTCTTTGTTTTTTTCTTCTATAATCTCTTGTTATTCTTTGTTTTTTCTTCTATCATCTCTTATGTAATTCTTTGTTTTTTCTTCTATCATCTCTTATGTTATTCTTTGTTTTTTCTTCTATCATCTCTTATGTTATTCTTTGTTTTTTCTTCTATCATCTCTTATGTTATTCTTTGTTTTTTCTTCTATCATCTCTTATGTTATTCTTTGCTTTTTATTCTATCATCTCTTATGTTATTCTTTGTTTTTTTCTTCTATCATCTCTTATGTTATTCTTTGTTTTTTTCTTCTATCATCTCTTATGTTATTCTTTGTTTTTCCTTCTATCCCTTGTCTTATGTTAGTCTTGGTTTTTATTACTCTATTATTTTTTTCCCCTATCTTTCCTTAGACTATTCTTTGATTCTTCTTCCTTCTATCACCTTTTCTTATGTTATTCTCTGTTTTTATTATTCTATAATTTTTCTACTTATCATTCCTGTTGCTATTCTTTGTTTTTCCTTCGATCACGTTCTCTTATGTTATTCTTTTTGTCATGAATCTATTACTTTATCTTTCGGTCTTTCCTTATGCCATTCTTCATTTCTTTCTTCTATCACCTTTCCTTGCGCTATCCTTTGTTTCTTTCTTCTATCACCTTTTCTTATGTTATTCTTCGTTTTTAATTTTCTTTCATTTTTCATCTTATCATTCCTTATGTTACTCATTGTTTTGTTTTTTCTATCACCTTCTCTTATGTCATTCGTTGTTTTTCCTTCTTTCACCTTGTCTTATGTTAGTCTTTGTTTTTAGTATTCTATTATTTTCTCCTCCTATCTTTTCTAACGCTATCTTTTGTTTCTTCAATCTATCACCTTCTCAAATGTTATTCATTGTTTTTCCTTTTATCCCCTTGTCTAATGTTAGTCTTTGTGTTTTATTATTCTATCACTTTCGCTTTCTGTCTTTCTTTATGTTATTTTCCTTCATCACCTTTTATGTTATTCTTCATTTTTATCTTTCTATCATTTTTCTTCTGATCGTTCTTCATTTTATTCGCTGTTTTTCCTTCCATCATCTCTTTTATGCTATTCTTTGTTTTTTCCTTCTATCACCTTCTCTTATGTTATTCTTAGTTTTTTCCCTCAATAACCTTCTCTAATGTTATTCTTTCTGTCATCATTATATTACTTTTCCTTAGGCTATTCTTTGTTTAATTTTCTATAATATTCTTCTTCATATCCCTCATTATGTTCTTTGTTTTCCTTCTTGCATCTTCTCTTCTCTCTTTCCATTATCTATTCTTACTTATGTTATTCTTTGTCTCTGTCATTCTGTCAACTTTTCTTCTCATAATTCCTTATGTTTAATCGTTGTTTTTCCTTCTAGCACCTTCTCTTATGTTATTCTTTGTGTTATCATTCTATCAATATCTCTTTCTTTCTTTCCTTATGTTATCCTTTGTTTCTTCCTTCTACCACCTCTTCTTATGTTATCCTTTGAATTAATCATTCTATCACGTTCTATCACTATCACGAGGAAGGTACCAGGTAATATGATTTAGTGTCCAAAATTTTTAGTTATTACACTTTGACAATAGTGTTATGTCAGTGTTATGCTGCGAATGCGCGTCCTTATTTCGATTTATATAGTTTATGAAGCCATTACTCTTTTTATTCACTGGAAATTACCATCTATAGTAGTTAACCATTATTTCGTCAGTCAATTAGGTTTTGGTTTCAAGTAATATATGTTTAAAAAAAGTTTTATGCAACATGGCCTTGGTGAGTTGTAAACTATACGCACACTGCCTACAACGGTTTATTATTGAAAATCACTTGGGAAGACGTTCACTATGAAAAATTGTGAGCAACTAGCTAAATAAACAGCCTGATTCAAAGCATGAAACTTTTTTCTCATAATAATATTGGCAGTATTATAGGACCTATATATACATGTACATGTATTTCTATGAACTCGGTGTAATTCAAACAAAATTTTACCTTCAGATAGTCTATCACCTAAATCAACAAGTCGTAGGTCATGGAGTTTGCTCGCTAGTATGGATCGAGTTTGAGTGCTGTCTGCTTGATTGTTATTCCATTTGATGAGGAGCTCCACCAGGGCATCATTAACGCTGTTGAGATGTTTGACGAGGTGGGATTGAGTTACTGCATAGGAATACCCCAGAGCGTTGCACAGTTTTGAGTACTTGCCCGGAACTACGTCTTCAGCTAGTGATATCAGCTCGATTTCCTGCAAAGGCTCCATGATGCTGTGGAAAATAATGATAGACAAAATACATTAGGTTATATCAACTCCATTTTCGGTGAAGTCTCCATAATAATGATGTACAGGCAATACATTATGTTTTCTTTTTAAAGCAAATGTTTATGTCACTTGATCCGAGCTTATGATCCCTATTTACTGCTGCAAATCTTATGACATGTTTGAAAATTTCTTTACAAATAGAATATAGAAATATAGTCATGACCAGAAATTAAAGTGAAAATTCAAAGTAACATTATAATGTCCTTATCACGTGAGGAGCATCCGGCGACCACATCAATTCCTTGCGTGTATAAAATGCTGTTGATTACATGGCGGATTATAGTCATCACCATGATCAATCTGTTGTTGCAGTTGTTTTCATTTTTACTTGTCAGATTTACCATTGTGTCCCTAATTAATTAATTCAACGTGACGAAGACTTTACACATCTCTTTCCTACATTCAAGTTCAAGTTCAAGTTCAAGTTTATTCAAACCAAATCAAACATAAACAATGGTACAAGATATAACAGCAAGGAACACAAGAATGATAGGTTTGGGACCCCAGTGAAGCACAGTAGACTATACAGTAGGTATATAATGGCAAGGAGTAACATATTTGCATTACATTTCATTCATTGCCCAACTTCTTAAAGAATGTATATATGTTTGCCTCTCTTGTGAAAGCAACACAATTGTCAAAATGTAATATATCAAGAATGTTATGTTATCATTTGACATTATATTTCACCGCAGGATAAACGAACAACCAAAAATTACAGGATGTAAATGTATACAGATATGAATCCATTAATTTGAAGTTATTACAGCTGAAAGAAACAAAAGTATTTTCTTTACAGCCAGATATTTTCTTGATGGGCAACCATATTTTTTCATTCGGACCAAATCGATTCTATGTACTATATTATGGAAAAAAAATCGAGCCAAAGTATTAGGAGCGGTTAACAACTCCATCCAAACAGAAAGCAGCGTCGTATGTATGTGAAGGGGTGTGTATGTGTGTGTGATGAACGTATCGTTTCTAGGCAGCTGAGATCCGACCAACTACTACCGTGACTGCAATTGTCGTAGATCATTTCCGCTGCAACTTCAGGCATTGGGGGAGGGGGGCGGCGAGGTGTACGCCGCACAGTGGGCCAGAACCGCCTCAAAGTGTGCCAAAATTAATTTCTCATTGAAGAAGGTTAATGAAGTTCCTGGTTAAGGTATCTAAGGGGTTTTCAGACCTATAGAATTCGATGGGAGTATTTTCAAATCCGTGTGACGTCATCAAAATACTGTATTCTGATTGGACAAGGTAAATATGCATTGTAACACATAGACATATTCATATTACACTGATTAGTTGAACTTATAAGGGGTTTCTGGACCTAAGAAACACAATTGGAGCATTTTCAAATTCCTCTGACGTCATTAAAGTACTGTTTTCTGATTGGCCAGGGCAAATATTCATTGTAACGCATAGACAAATTCATATTACACTGATTAATGGAACTTATAAGGGGTTTCTTGACCTAAGAAACACAGTTGGAGCATTTTCAAATTTCTCTCACGTTATTAAAATACAGTTTTCTGATTGGAAAAGGCCGAAATGCATTGTAACACATAGACAGATTTATATGACACTGACTAGGGGAGCTTTTCAGGGGTTTCTGGACCTAAGACGCACGATTGGAGCATTTTTAAATTTCTCTCTATAAAAGTGTCCGGCATCAACTATTTTTAGTCCACTATTTTCGTATTTACAAGGTCTGTTTCTGTCCCGGTATCTGTGCTGTTTTGCTGTGCAAGAAATGTTTCTAATTCAGTATTGAATGTCAATGCCTGATTAAGCCAGTCCTCGTTTTCTTTCATGAAATATTCCTGGTAACGACCACACTTGTTCCATTTCTCTCGCATACGATACAGAAAGCGTCCAATGGTCTTTGACAAACTCTTGAGAAGTTTTTGTGGGATGTTTGACTTGGTACCCTCGTCCCTATTTTTACGAAGTGACGGTAGTGAGGAAAATCGTAACGCAAAGTGAATGCAATTTTTTTTCACTACCGTCACTTCGTGAAAACAATAATGCATCAATGGATGTTTCGGATGCCAGTTTGATGTCGGAAATGAAGCCAGCTGAATGTACAACATGAACAAGCTGTCTTCTTAATACCGCCATCGTTTTTTCAATCCAAGTTCTCCTAGAATGATACCACATATGATTGCGAATTGCATCAACGTGTGAAAGCAATATACACTACGCTATACGCTCTACACTCACGTAACCGTTGCCATGGTTACGCGGACGAGCGTTGACTCGCTAAATATGGGTGGAAAATGTTCTTTAGAATGTTTTCTTCCCCAAGCGAATGAAAAAGAAAAAAAAATAACATTCGCCAATTTTGAATTTTGGCACACTTTGAGGCGATTCTGGCCCACTGTGCGCCGGTGCCATGCACAAAATCCTGGATGGGGGCGGATGGAGAGAGATATTTACAAGAGTGTGTGAGTCGATGGGGAAAGAGGGGTGGAAATGAATTTCTAAGAGGACCCGTACATGTATAGTGCCTACAAAAAGTACACAATGTACAATGAACAGTCACTATTCTACTATGCATAGCAATATAATAAGATTCTATAATATGGGTGCATGTGACATTCATACCATGCCAAGCTACTGACTCGCGCTAGACAAGTTACCTCACGCGACCGTCGTCCATACTATACCCAAATATGGATAATTACCCCCGAGGACAATTACCCCCTGGAAACAATTACCCTCTTGAACAACTACCCCCGTGGAAAATCAGGATTCAATAGCAATAGACAATCTGACACATTGAGAGATGGCTACGATCCCATGTATGAACCCATATTTGTTCAAATACTATAGCGCGTTATCTTCCTCATTACTTCACATTTCCCTTTAAATATAATTTATGCGGTTGCTGATTGCCACGACGGATGTACGTTTTAGGTAATTGTCCAGCGCTTCTCAAAATGCATATAAATACATTTCTCTGGAGCAGCGTTATTTAAACTTTGTGTTAGTACACTCTTTAGAAATTAAAAGTTTCTTCCAAATCCCAAAGTCTTCACAGACTATGTATTTTGCATAATTCTGGCTCTCGTCAAGTGCTATGACTACTACTACTACTACTACTACTACTACTACTCCTACTGTACTACTACTACTTCTACTGCTACTACTACTACTACTACTACTACTACTACTACTGTACTACTACTACTTCTACTGCTACTACTGCCACTAAAACTACTACTACTACTAATAATAATAATACTACTAATACTGTACTACTACTACAACTACTACTACTCCTACTTCTACTGCTACTACTGCCACTAAAACTACTACTACTACTACTACTACTACTTCTACTACTATACTACTACTACAACTACTACTATTACTACTACTACTACTAATACTACTAGTATTACTACTACTACAACTACTACTACTGATACTACTACTGCTACTACGACTGCTGTTTTACTACTACTACTACTACTACTACTACTACTACTACTGCTACTACTACTGTACTAAAAATTAACCCTAAATCGCGTTACCGGCGCGTACAGCAGGATTTTGAACCATTTAAAAAAAAATACACTTTTTCTTGAAATTGTCCCAAATGAACGTTTTTGAATCCCTTAATGCAGCACCGCGCGGATCGCGTCCTAAAAAACAACCTTTTCTTGGTCACTCAAGCTTACAAAATTCATATTAGACTTAGACCCCCGAGTCGTCTAGGCTGGTAATTGCACCATATACACTAACAAATCATAGCTGTATAGGAAACGTGATTCAAATTAATGAACGAATTCGTGATCGCCCCAGTGGAATCAACTCCGTTTGGAACTTGTTTAGATATAGCCCCTTTGGAATAAAACGAAAATTTATTATCGAAATTGTTTAACTTTCGACAAACACGTTTGTAATTTTAGTGCAATTGATTCTTTTTATGTGTGATGCATATATTCATTAAAGGGATAGTTGAGTTCTGTTGCAGAGGGCGCTACAAAAAATAATTTTGTTGTGAGATAATGAAAAACTGAGTGTCAAATTTGAAAGAACATAATATTTAAACTAGAAATGCAATGCGTGCAATGAAGCCATGTTTCTACGTGTCAAACGAAAGAGCTTCTCTCGGAATATCCAGAGCAATTTGTACGAAGTCTGTAGCTTCTGTGATATTGGAGATAGGTAGGGCGAAAGAAAGGCCTCAACAGTGACCTTGATGGGACGGTAGTGACTATGCCTACGAAGTTTGAAAGAAACTGGGATAGGGAAAAGAACCTAGAAAGGGCTCGCAAGCACTGCGTGCAAAAACCAATGGGATTTGGTGCATGTTCGTCATTGCAATCAAGATCGTTCTGGGGGCCAATAGCGTGAACTCGATTTGCCCCATAGACAATGCGTGTAATGCATGGGCGGAAAACGTACAGGATCTGTATTATGACCGGAGTTAATTTTTTTTTCTCTCTCTTTATGTCTCTTTATGGGCCGTATTTGGTATCATTAGAAAGAAAATTTCATGGTTGTTATTGTAAACCCCTTTTTTTTCTATGATAATCCTATCGAAACATGTGATGTAAAATAGATTTATAGGACAAAATGGCGTCTTAAATGGCCCCCTTGATCAATTTCAAAAATCCGGCCACAAGGTGCCCTGCGTATTTAAACTCGGCATGTCACTGCAAATTTTCAAGGGAAAAAAAGGTCGTTTAAGGGGCGAAAAGCAGTCTGAAAAAAAATGACGTCTTAGCCGATACGTGTTAGATTCGGGCGGAAACTCGGCGGAATTCGTATAGTGATCTTTGTTCAAATGCGATTTACTCACAATTTTCTGTGTAAACATATACCATACTTGGTATCATTCGAAAGGGCACTTCATTGCGGTCAGTTCGACACCACTGTTATCTGCGAGCAATGTATTGCACGCATTAAACGCGCTATTACGTAATGCATGGTAAATTCATCATTTTGGGCGATAACTTTGCACTGACATATTCGAATTTTACCAAACTTAGCAAACAGTTGTCACGTATATGGATACATGTGTCTGCTAAGTTTCATTGATGTAGGTATAAAGATCGCTATTTTAGAGCAAGTTGAAGTTATTTTGGAATTTTCTTGAAAATGGCGAATATGGAGGGCATTTTTCTGAAAGTCGGTCAGTGTTAGGGTATATAATTTTGTATATAGCTGGAAAGGGCATATCTTCAAGTATCTAAATCCAAAAAAGGGTACGGGTTTGCCAAGCCATAATGGAGATACGGCCACAGAAAGAAAGCCCATTCCCAGAACTTTAGAGGGCGCTATTTATGTTTTGCATAGCCATTGGAGCATGAAATTTGGCATGGCTATGTGCAATTATGAGATAAAGATACTGTGAGATTTAAATACAAAACGGAATTTATATGAGAAAGTTATGGCAGTTTAAGATTATTTAGGGGTCAATTTTTCAAGAATTTGAGAGATTGTTGACGGAGATGGTTTCAGATTTGAATTTTGAGTATGAAGATGGCATTTTGGAGGGCAGCTTATGCATCGCAGATTAAAGAACATCTCTTAGACTATCTACAGAAAATTGTTAGAAGTTTGTAGGATCTAGGATAGTGGAGATAGGAAGGAAGATAGAAAGGCCTTAAAATGGACCGGAAACGGACAAAATGGCACCTGGACGTTTACGCATGAGTGACTTTGAAAAAACGAAAAAGTAGGTGACCTAGATTGGATATCAGAGATTACGCCTACGAAATTTGAAAGGAAAAGGACTTGAGGAAAGTACCGAACTAGGAATAACAAGCACTACGTGCAAAACATATGGCTCCGTTTAGTCTCATTTCACAACGCCCTCTATCGTCAGAGCTTGGTCAGAGTCAGAAGCCTAACATGTTAGCCTATGGACGTTTTTTAAAAAATTCGTTAAAAATTCATTTTTAGTTTAAACGAAAAGCACATCCACCCCGACGTACGTTATCACTAGCTCTTTCATTGGAGCCCTCATGTCTCATTGACTTTTGAAAGTTCACCCACCGTAATTTTTCAAAATAGGTTGCAAGCTCGTCATTGCCTATAATACACATGTGAAACAAGTCTAACTTTGGACTCAGTTTCCCAAGCGATTTGAAGATTATAGGTCGAGCACACGAAACATAAGGAGCATGAATTATCATAGATCATTTCTGCCTATTTCATTATGTCCATTTCATCGAACCCCCCACCGTAATTTTTCAATTTAGTAAAAGCAAACATTTAGCCGAGGTAAGCAAAAACATGAATATTCATGAACGGTCAGACAATACAGCCTTTTAGTACGTAACGTATAACGAATGGGAATGGGCGATGATCCGTACAGGAGGTAGAGGTCAGTGGTTTGTGCTGGCAATGTTCACGCGAGCGAAAATGAGACAATCGGAGCAATATGCGAGTGGGATTTCCGGACGATAAGGATAAGTATATTAATGGGGCAGAATGTGAACGAAAACAAGGCAATGCCGAAGGTCGTCATTGCAATGACAAAATCATCTTTGTTTGATCAAAATCGGTTCAGAGACGGCTGAAATATCCATAAATATAACGATTTCGTACCACCACAAATATTAGATATTTTTAAAAAATTGAAAAAACCGTTGAAAAAACGAAATAACGGCATTTTCGTGTTGCTTATACTACGCACAACCAGCCGGACCATGTAATGTTATTTTTAATTAAAAATTAAGTAACGGTCAACGTGTTTTTTTAAAAAGTGGAGCTGTTTTGGGATCGTATTGGCTAAATTCACACATTTTGGGGTCTAAAATTAACCGTTCATAGCAATTTTAGGTTCTAAAAGGGTACTAGAAATGTCATAGATAAGAATAAGAGCAATATCCATGCACTTTGAAGTTCAAGTTCAAGTTCAAGTTCAAATAAGGTTTTATTCATTACTTGTCAACAAGTCCGAAGACTAAAAATGCAAGTTTACATCAATATAAAAAGCATTCAAAAACATAAAGATAACATAGCAAATGAGGACAAATATATAACAATGAATACATTTTTAAATCAAAAAATTAAAGTAGTAACAAGAAAACAAAACAACAACAAAAAAAATTAAAACAAATACAAGATATGAAATATTGCTAGCAAAAATGAATAAATGTTTACATATAAACAAATAAAATGTATACAGATACGTGATTTCAGTTAACTGTAACATTGGACAAATTGTAATAAAATGCAATACAAATTCCATTCAGAAGGTATAGTGAGTATTAAAAAGTATTAAAAAGTATTAAAAAGTATTAAAAAGTATTACAATTGGAGTCTTGGCAGTGAAGGCATTTGCGGTCTGAAAACAGAACTCAACTATCCTTTAAGAAAGGTCAATTTTGGTTAAAAGGGCATTTAGTACCTTTTGGAATTAAGCTCTTCATATATACATGTATTATCAGAGACAAATTAGGTTACATACAATTAAATCCTGTACTCACTTTGTTGGATGTTGGATTCCAGTGAAGTTGATAAGTGTGGAATCTAGTGAAGGTTGACCTGACGAAGCTACGCAATGGCTAAAGTAGTTTTCTTTCAGCTCTCTTCATGATTAATAGTTATGAGGTTCAGTATTTCGGCAGGTTTCTTGGCAACCAGTCATACGATCTTGGCTGAGATTGATGTCATTAGAAAAAGACTTTACCAGGCAAGTCGGGATATTTTTAAAAAGTCAAGTATGACACGAAAAGATTTACGAAAAAAGATAACTTTGAACAATAGAAGTCCTTTATAACTATTTTCTCTTCATGAAATGAAAATATTAAACTTTTAGTGCAAGAATGTTCCTTCGCAGGTAAGATGGAAGTGATTATTCGATCTTCGGAAGACCCGTTAACCGCTCATACAAAGACTGAGGCGGCACTGATAGTTGTTAAATTCGCTGCGCAATATATGACAGTCAATTGTCAACGCCCTCCTACGTGGCAATATGCAAATGGTACTTTCCAAACAGCCAATCCGATTGATTGCCGTGTTCTCCTGACAATTTATAGCCAGTTTTGCACACGGTTTAGGTCACATGGCACCAGGGTGAAATTACTACCCTTGATGCGAATACAAACACTTATAATCATAATTGTATATGTGTCGTGGTATAGTGCATACGCCGTCTGAATGTGAATCAATTGGTTAGCGATTCGAGTCCCACCGCGGTACTATTGACCTTTATTTGCCTCTCTCCACCCATGTGTTGAATAAGTACCGGAAGGCAAAAAATGAAGACAATTTATTTAGTTATACTCGTAAATCAAAAAACAGCTAGTACGGGGACGTTTCCGATGTATAAGTGTTCGCGGAGTTAGAAAAAAAAGTATATATATATATATATTATGTGTGTGGTCCATCATGCCAAACATACAATATTATTCATTCATGGAACGTGTCCTTATTTTAAAATGAATAATCACAGTTTAGCTACTACTTGTTGTCCTTTTTTTAAGAGGGGGGGGGGGGTGGACTTCGCTTACAACTGCGCCATTTTTCTGAAAGTTTCTTATAGTCGGAGGGTACATTGTAAAGACCTTTCATATTAAACGCTTAAAGGGATCCGGTAACTTTGTCTCAGATTCTGAAACAAAATCCTGGATTTAGCTGATGCTGCAATCATAATTTAACATTGTCAAACGATGCCTTTAAAATACAATAGTACTGAAATTAGGTTAAATGTAATGTACCAACAAGGAAGTGGTATGTCTGTGTACAAGGATGGCAACCAGGGTATTACGCGTTTTCACTGAACTTTGTATTTTAATACAAGAAATGTCAGGCGTATTACACTTCACGTCAAAATGGGGGGGGGGGGGAGCTTTTTCCTTTTTTATGCTGGTAAATTGTATTCTGCTGAGGAGTATTTAATAAAGAGCAACAACAACAAAAATACTAAACAGTGATGGCGACAATAAGGACCACATCATATTGTAAGACCTGTTGATCTAAATCGATATGCGTATGGATCGAAGATACTAGTATGACCTTCTCTTTCAAACAAAGGAAAACAAATCGGGTTCATGATATTGGTGTGAATAACTTAATATGGTCGTATAACAAGGCACGCTAGAATATTATGGGCGCTGCATACACTAACTGTTTATGATACGATAATGAGTGAAAGCAATGGGTGGAATAAATGTGACTACTACTCCTACTACTACTTCTACTACTACTACTACTACTACTACTACTACTAATACTACTACTACGTCTGCTACTAATACTGCTATTATTACTACTACTACTACTACTATTACTGATGTTACTACTACTGCTACTCTGATGCGTACGCAGGGAGGGGGGGGGGGTCGAACCCCCACCCTCAATTCTTTTTTAGGGTT
>JAVYIG010010192.1:0-71189 GCA_035222895.1 Strongylocentrotus droebachiensis
ATACATAAGCAAACACTCAATTGACATCCTTCATTTTTGTCTCTCCGTCATGCAAAATAAAATGTTGGCCATAATCTTTAATACTTCTTTAAGGCAAAATCGTACAAATTAATTACCTACCACTTTTGTGTATAGTGATAATTTGTTGTAAACACCTAAGTAAGGCATGGGAGAAAGTTCCTTAAAAATGCCCGATTTTATATAAAGAAAGTTGATTAATTATGCTACATCTATGGCCGTGAATTATGTGAGAGCTTTATCATGTATAACATCATAGAAATAACACAAACGCAGCTTTGATACGAATGCGTAGATCCTACATTCATGAACATATGAAAATAACATGTCTCTGCTCTTGTAATGCTCTGCCGCCACCTCTCTATGACGTTGTACATGCATCAGATCATTCATTATTACGTTTATATGCCCCCTCATGAATATAATCAGCTATACTCAACATACTTGAACATAATCTAATAATAATTTTGTATTCCCCGGGAAGTCCCGTCAGCGTCAGAGCTGTTATTCATGAGGGCCCTGCCTGCATTTATTAGTACCCCCGGCATTTGCAAGGTACTCTTTTGCAACTGGGCTGGGATTTGAACACTAAACCCATGATTTGAAAGACAAGTGAATAAACCGCAATACCAATATATCATTGATTATACTACTTTGATAACTGAGGCAATTTGCCAGCGAAAAACTCAATAGTTTGAGTACAAAGAACTAGATATAATCATACCCCGAGTCATACTTATACCTCAACGAGACACGTTTGTTTTGTTATTTTTACCATGTAAATTATGTTCTTCAAAGATTTCGCAGGAAGGTGCTAAATGACCTCCTTGATTTTCACACATCATGATATCAAAATAATTCTCCTTGTTTTTATTTTGTAAAGGGTAAGGCCATTATCAGCAAGCAGATAAAAAAAAAATTCTGGCCCGGTGAGATTACTTTAAGCTATTTGTGATACGAGTAGAATGTCTTCTCTTTAAAATGACCCAATTATTTTGATGTTGGTCGATACTTGCCAACTTAAATAGAACATAATACTTATGCAGTCGTTAGTTTTAAATCTGTCATGCTGATTTAGCAGTCCCACTGGTAACGGAATCAAAATGATATCATGTTTGACTCGCGACTCAATCCCAAAGTAAAACTAACAACATCAATACGCACTCACACGCACAGACACCCACACCCACACGCATGCACACACACCCACCCCACACCAACACATGCAACTTTTGTAATGAAGTCGAAGTCCATATTTAGACTTATACCAGGACAGGCTTTCCTTTAATTTAACAAATAAAGCTAGTTCGTAGAAAGAGTGTGCAGATGAGCAGGATAATGTCATTGATACCACATTTGTAAAAACCCATCGAAGTGAGTAAAAAATAGGTGCTCATGAAAATTAAATAATGCACTTTGGGTGCATTTCACGATACACAGGTTTAAGTATTCTTTCCAACTGGGTAAAGGATTTCATGAAGCATCTTCATCTTTTGGGGGACTTTGGGAAGTGGAACGTCTCCTTGTTAAAAAGATCTGAAGATCTTGGGGGTCTTTTAACTAGGAACTGGTCTATTATACTCACTCCCGATTAAGCATTAGCTCCTTTTTCGTCGTTTTAATTCATAAGAAAAATATCTATGCCTATGTATCTTTCCAAAGCAGAAAATTGATTTTACGCAATATTTTTTTCGTACTATCGCCGCACACATTATTTCAAAGTATTTTCTAGAAACTTGCATATACAAGCGGTGGTGTCACACTTCATATATGCTTCTTATTCGCATGATAGTTGCATATTTGGCGTTAAAAGGGACATGTTTAAACATATACGCGAACTTTAATTTTTGTTAATGTTTAAAAAAAATGAAAGAACAAGATATTTCATGAATGCAGGCATGGAGTCTGTATGGACCCTTTTTTCGGGTGGGGGGGGGGGGGGGGGGGGTGGTGATTTTTTGGGGAAGAAATGTGGTACTTTTTTTATTATGTATTCAATAACCAAAAGTAGGGTTATATTTAAAGCCCATTTTGTACTAATTTCGTTTAGGCAAAAACGGAGTGTTTTTACCCCCCTCCCCCCCGTCCCCACTTATTCAAAGTTTTTTTTAAATTTCCCATTTCTGGTAATCAAGGAAATCTAACGGTTCATAATAGGAACATCCTTCCTCCCTCTTGGAACGCACTATAGTTGACCTGGTTTCGGGTACTGTAGTTGAGATCACAGACGCCATCTTTGAAATTGAATGAAACGCAGAAGTCCTCCTTCAAGCACTCAGCAGCACAGCGGGTCTTGGACTTCCTGTGGACCGTCTTCTGCGTGAACCCTCGGAGACAGCGGTTAGAGAGCGGTGATGCGCTGTATGTGCTGGATCGTGTGATGGCGGCTGGAGCTATAAGTGTACATAAAAAGTATACCATTCACAATTGATTTAGCATTCTGATAACTAAAATAATTTATAAAAAAAAAGACCAAAAAACAAACACACACAACAGAACCCCCCTCACACAAAAAAACAACAGAGAAATAATCGTTTGTGCCCATGAAATTTTCTATATCGTGTGAATTCCACGCGCTTCTTGAAGTTGATGTCTTGTCTACCATACATAATATGACATTTTTGCAATGCCTCTGTTCAACTTTAAAAAAATCTGAATGGTTTTTATATTTAAAAAAAAAAAAAAAAAAAAAAATGCTATTCAATATCTAGCTCAACTAAATGAAATTGATACAGTTCCACTAATATTCACACAAACAGCAAGTAATGCATGCACTATTTATTTTAATTTGTTGACACTTTTTTCTGTCATTCTTTTCTTAATTTAAAATGAAGTACCAACTGGCCACAAACTTTCTATTGTGAGAACACAGCAAATGGGACTGGGAACAAAATGACTGGAGAGAATGTAGACAAAATATCATAAGTATTCCGTAATGATTTATTTTGTTTTAATGTTGTCGTTATCGTTGTTAATGTTTAATATTACATTTTTTGTTACATTACAGGGATTCACAGAACACCTAATTTAATGCTGAATGGACTACCCTGTTTTTTATGATACGAAATAAATAAATAAAAAGTATTATACACCCCTAAAACACTGAAATGTTTGACTGCTTGAACCTTGAGGTGTGTGCAAAGTAATTTGCACCATGTCTTAAAAGTTCACATTACCTTCACAGAGTACTTGAGCTGTCGTCTCCGTGCATGACTGGGCTTCAAGTCCGGTAGGTTTATAATAAACCAAACAATCATCATCAGGAAAGGTTGCAAATACACCTCCCCACCATCCTATCAGAGTACAGCATTCGAAATTACGACATCCACATGAAAGAGATAACATGACATCCGGAGATCAGTTTTGTTGTGGAAACAATTTCATTAATGGCATATCTGTTGAGGGGTTATTTCTGGATACACTAGCCATACTATAAAAGCTCTGGAAGTTAAGATAACGGCAATGAAATATAAAAACTTATAGAATATAAAACATATTGTACGTTACAATCTTAGTTGAGATCAGGCGCGTACGCAGGGGGGGGGGGAGGGGGTTGAACCCCCTTTTAACTTTTTTTTGTGTGTTTTGGAGGAAACCCCCCTTTTGTTTTGTTTTTAATTAACAAAAAAAATTGTGGTAATGGGTGACCCCAAAAAAGCTGACCTTACCCCCCCCCCCCCCCCCCCCAACGAAACGAAATATCGATCGGCCAAATTTTCAAATTTTGGGACACCAAAAAATAAAAAAATGTCTACCCTATACCATATATTTTCTGTATTTACCACTTGTGCTTGTAAAAGTCGTTCCATCTGTACAGGTTAATGTTCCCTCTACATCTTCATCGTCACACCCTATCCACACATTCCAGATAGGTGCAGCAATCGGATTATCAGGCGCGCTGACAAAGCCAAGACTGTTAATGTATGCTGTCACAGCGTCGTACTCCTCTTGCGACGAAGGGACGAAGAGTTGAGCCTTCGCTGCGGTGCATACACTTATCGCATTCGGCGTTTTTGCCATTGCGACATTTCCCAGGATTCGGTAACACCTGTCTCCAAATTTCCACCAGTCTTCATCGCATCTGTAGGTAACCTCTGTAAATGAATGCGATATTGAGTTTACTAATTGTATGTTTAATGAACATAATCTACTCAACTGATTTAATGTTGGTCGCTTGAAATTAATTCTAGTAAGAGTGTTCTAAAGAAAATCTTTTGGGCTGCATATTAAATAATATTTAAAGTTTATGGTACCGATCACAAAAGGTATTACTGCATTTGGTGCGGCGATAGAATTTTAAATCAGTGCGGAGATTGATAAAAGTGCACTATATATATTCACACACTCAAATATGCACACACATTTATATATGTACATATAAATAACATTGCTAAAATGGCTTCAATTTTGTAGTGTTGACATTCATAAAATTCACGTGATTAAAGCTGGAACAATAAGTGCATGGGCAAAATGAAAAATATGAAACAAAGAGATAACAAATTCGATTGAATGATTCTCATGGTGATGAAAATGTGTAGTCATAGTCCTACGCTGTTAAAAATTACACATATACAAAGAGATTATAAAAAACAATCCTAGTGACGAAGTTGAATTAACTTTGACTTAATTTGATGCACAATGATAACATTGATTTGACAGTAGGTAACCTCTGTAAATGAATGGAACAATAAGTGCATGGGCAAAATGAAAAATATGAAACAAAGATATAACAAATTCGATTGAATGATTCTCATGGTAATGAAAATGTGTAGTCATAGTCCTACGCTGTTAAAAAAATACACATACACAAAGGGATTATAAAAAACTAGCCTAGTGACAAAGTTGAATTAGCTTTGACTTAATTTGATGCACAATGATAACATTGATTTGACAAAGTTAGAAAAAATGAAATATGTAAGAAATGGAATGGATAAAGTATTAAAATCGACGGGAAAATAAAAAATAAATCTGGAACGAATTTAGAAACATCGAGCGAGATGTATCAAAGCTCATGTACAGTTTTGGTGCTAAAAAGAATAATGGTATGAAACGTGTTGAATTTAGTCTCACCTTGTTCTCCCGATTTAAAGGACTTGTTTGCGAGATCATTTAATATGCTATCTCAATATGATTTACAGTGAATTTCAGTGTAAGTAAGTAGGCTCTTAAATTTTCTCTTACAAGCAAACTAAAAAGTAATATGCCCTCTTTTCCCTTTTTCCATTTTCGAGGGAGGGGACGGAGAGGACGGAAAGACTCCGGTTGCCCTCCTGGATCCACCACTGAACAGAAGGGTTTTATGGTATTGGCACCAAAATAGTGTGTATCATAGTTAAAGCACAGATTATATTGAAGCACCTCTTTCCCCTGATCATGTCCGATATGAGCGCTATGAAAAAACCTTATCCCAATCATTTTAATATAGAATAAAGAATCAATTTCATACTATTTTTCATTCAATTTCGTCCCGAAACTCATAATCTTGCCCATTTCATAGTCATCGGCTTTGGTTCTTCGTTCATTTTCGAACTTAGCCCAATCAATTTCATCAAAAGCAAATCAAGTTCGTCATCCTCGGCTGCCACCGTAAAATAGTTTTAATCAATTTCGTCATTTAAAAAATGTATTTAGGGGTCCGGGTATTCTATATAACACACCACAACTGACAGGCGTGAATACAAGTCTAATTTTATCGGAATTCTGGACAAAATTGTTGATTAAAATCAACCTAAAATACAATTCAAAATGAGACATTATGCAATGTAGGCCTACCAGAAATACATGTGATGTATAATAAATAATTTACCGTTCATTTAACAATTTTTTTCTCATTCAAATGCATATTCGTGCACTTCAATTCTTCCTTGGAATTCGGGATCTTGGTAATGTCAAGGTTAATCAAGTAATTGTAATTCAAGTTTAACTTAGTTAATAGTCAATCAATTTCAACACTTGTCCATTCATTTTCGTCAGATTTCATTCGAATTCGTCTCTCCCGGCGGTCAGCCGCAGAATGTAATAGTCGAATTCGTTTTCGTGCAACTTTGGTAGATTCCCATTTAACCCTAATAAGGCCGGGCTATTTGAAGTCTTACTACGGCCGGGAGGGGGGGGGGGGGGCATTATGCCCCCCCCCCTAAGATCTCGGCCGTGAAACGGCCGATCTCCGCGAAAATGTGCACGCATGTCAAGTGAAGTGTATAGAAGAATATGATAATTTCAATTTTTGAAAAAAATCCCTCATTTGCATATTTATGGTAATTTATGCAAATAAAGTCATAAAATTACATTTTTACCCATAAATCCTATATTATTCATATTTAAGCATTCTTTTTCACTACATATATCCATTAGACCATTTGGAACAATAATACGACAAAAAAAATTGGAAGAGCCAGCTTATTCCTTATGTTATCTCTTGTTTTGATAATTTCTTATGTATTTCATTGTTTTTTTAACTTATTTGTGTTATTGTTTTTTTTTTTTTTTATTTCTTCCTACAATTCAACTATTTTGACTCCCAAAACAACCACCTAAACTTTAAACAAGACCCAATAACCAATGTTTGATCTATTTTTAGGAAAAATGACATTTCCATATGTTTTGTACACAAATCACAAAAATGAGCGATTTTCGGGCTGACATGCAAAGACAAAAGGTCACGTGACCTTGTAACTATAGGTCCGATTTTTTTTTTTTTTTTTTAAAGATGTGCAAGACTCTAAAGAAAAAAGTCAGCGAGCGGCGAGGCGCCATCCATATGCGTTCTCGAACAATCAGAAAAATCGTGGAGGGGGGGGGGCATAATGGCCCCCCGGCCTTATTAGGGTTAAATGTAATAACCTTTGTGAATTTGAATCATACTCCATTTCAAAGAGTACCTATCTGTTTAATGATACCTTATTCAGAACTCTGCTGCCATGGATAAATTGAGCAACAGGCTTTAACAAAAGAATTGTCAAATTTCTCTTGTACCAAGTTTGGGTTTAAGCAATCAATGTGAGTCAAAAGCCCTTAAAAAGTGATATTTCAGTCTAAAAAAATAGTTGACTTAGTCATATTGATTTTTGGCAATTGAATAGAAAATGTAACAATGTCAAATCAGACTTTAATATGACGGTACTATTAATTAAAAGCAAAAATATTATATTCTCTCCGTTATGTTGACACCGTCAATCTTGGCTTCTCTCGCATCCCTTGTTTAAGGTAAGCGTTGACATTGAGTCATTCAAAATTGACAAGGTTTACTTGGAATGATACCTTTGTAATGACAGTATACTGTAAATAATTGTTAGTTATCAAATTTATCATCATGACTTTTATTCTTGCTTTTTCTGAATCTTCTAGGTAAGTACATTTCTGAGTTGTATGCACTGTTCGAGACAAATAGGTTGTGCACTTTACGCAACTTAAGCAGCATGTGAAATGGTGCAATGGACAAGTGAGCAGAGAGATCTTAGATGTCATGAAACAAGAGGTTAGTAGGCTGTTAAAATAATTTAAAGTTATCCGGTAGATTAAAAGGAGGTCTTGTGAAAACGCAAATATATCGGACCACTTTAAATGAAAAAATCTGAAGTATGCATGAAGCAAACCAAAGTAACACATGCATATGTCCTGACCCACATTCGGTGCTTCAGCCCAAATTTGATACAAGGATATTTCGACGGCACTTTTTAAAAATCCTGGTGCTCAGTCATCAGTAGCAGAAAAAAAACTATGAATAGGGTATCATTAGGCAGAAAACAAGTTATTCGTTACAATAAAAAAAATTGTCAAGGTCACAATCAAAATAAGGTTTCAATTATAAGCTACGAATATTGTTTAAAAAAAAAAATATTTATACGCACCGTGTATACATTGCAGGAATACACAAATATAAACATTTTCTAAACCGTCTCGCATGCAGCTGCATTCGTTTTTAATTATTCATCTCCCAAACTCTCCATTTACCGAGATTAGTTTCGAATATGACACAATTTTATCAACACAATTATTGTCGAGTTGTTACCGCAAAATGCGTTTTTTTTTTAAAGCTGAAATAAGTATGCCTCAACACATTTTATTCTATCTGGATGAAATTCCAAGTAACCAGCAGAATCTATGAAATTTTATTTACCGAACCCATTGTGTAATCTTGTTTATAAGTATTGACTATCAAAACTTTCCTCGAAGGAGCAAAATCAAAATCAAACGAAGACGGATTTGCAAGATAAAGAGAACAGCAGAGTTATTCGTTTTCTTCAAAATCATATCTATGATACGAAACAAAAAAAGTTGGGAAAATGTTACTTACCTTTTGTTTGTACATTTGCTGTAAATCCTGTCAAAATCGCAAGCAAGATTAGCCCAATCATGCTGGAGGAATTTATCAAGGTTCCGGGGAGTTTCTATCAAAAAAATACTGACCACACTCTCGTGAAGTTAGCAAACTGAAATGTGTTCTCGATCAGATTCTCCCTCCTTTTATTGTGTGCAGGAAAGATCGAAATTAATTTCGACTGGGGTTTATAGTTAAATCCTCTCTTACGGAAGGGGATTTGGTGACAACAGGTACATTCATTAATACCACAGCTAACTCAACCGTAGCTAACCAATTAATTAAGTCAATTTGTATAGCATGAGAGTTGGAGGGAGGGTTGAGAGAGAGAGAGAGAGAGAGAAAGAAAGAGAAAGAGATGAGAGGGGTGGCACAGAAGAGAGTTAAGCGAAGAGGAAAGCGAATGAAAGAGCTCAAATAATTTACATTTGTATAATAATAATACACGACATGAAAGATAAAAATGATAAACAGATAAAAAGAGGTAAAGAGAGAGAGAGAGAGAGAGAGAGAGGGAAAAGGAGGGAGAGGGGTGTAGGGTTAAGGACATAATAGATGCATGGGGAGTGTAAGAGAAAAAGTGCGTGTGTATGTGAGATTGTGTGCTTCAGTGTATGTGTGTTGGAAAAATAGAAAAAAGAGAGTAAGAGTAATTTCTGCTAAAGAAACAACATGTATCTGTAGATGCGTGTGGATCTATCCTATAAAAAAATATGGACGATAAGAAGAGAAGCAGGCAGTGTTGAGTGAGAGTATAGGCCTACACATTTCTATTTCGAGCATTCGACACGCGCGAGTTTCCTCTGCAAACAAGCAAGGAAATTAAGCGTAATTAAATAACTGATTTTTAAAGGATTATACTCTATACAAATGTTATTTATCTTCCGTCCTCAGGTGGAATTAATCTTTAACGTCACCAACAAATCGTGAGATCATTTAGCGAACTCTAATAGAATGGCGATGAGTACAAATATTTTGAAAACCAGTCAGTCACTGTATTATGTATATCTCATGGATCTTTCATCTCTTTCGATTTCCCTCCCTTCCCCTACTCTCTCTCTCTCTCTCTCTCTCTCTCTCTCTCCTTCCCTATCATGTTTCTTTCTCCCTCCTTCTGACTCGTTAACGTATCATTGACTTGACAAATCAATTATAACCATTCAAGTTTTGATCATAAATCATGAGATTCAGAATCTGAAAAAAGTTGTCTTTTTTCTGATAACATATTTGACATATATGTTGTTATAGAAAGTATTGATGTTTTTTGTTCGTGTTATAAAGCCAAAACAGAGACCTACTGCTGATTTAACAGTTTTTAATTGGAGGGTATCTTAACATAAAAAGTTCTTGTTTTTACCTTCTATGGTCACGTAGTGGAAAGTACGAAAAGTTAGTAATGAAAGCTAGGCCTTTTCCATATTGTCAAAGGCCAAATCTGACTGATTTTGAAGCTCTTCAGCCCATTAAAACCAAGATTCTGGGTAAATTATTCATGAAGTTATTTGATCAATGCAGAAATAGGTGGAGCAGATTTAATTCAATTTCATGATTAAATCCCTCTGAACTGAATGGAAGATTTTTAGGCTTGCACTTTTATGATTGATTGCTTGCCTCCTAGCTTCCATGTCTGTCTGAAGAAAAAAAGAAACATTGGGAAGCGGTTTGTCGAGAAATACCATTGTTATTTGTACATTTATAACTATTCCAACAAGGACACGTCATACCGTATTCTCTCTGCCCTCTATAATTAACAATGTATCAACAATAGTCTCTTAACAAAAAGCTGAATCAGATCAAATCTAATAATCCATACAGGATACAGTACATATAAGTTCATGTAAGGGATTTATTATGATTTGGAATGCTCCTTATTCATCAAAACAAATTAAATTAAGGGATTCTACTTCTAATACTATACTTAATTTTCAAATCTTTCATAAGAAAGCAAACGCGTAATATTATTAACACATTCATGCTACCATTATTAAAAAAAACACACACACACATACACGGACACATGTCTCCTTCAGCACACTCACTTTATGAACTAAGCATATTTCCTCGTTTCCCACGTTTTTCTCCTTATCTCCTTCCATTTACAAATAAGAGACGGTTTTAGACTAAATTTTATGATTTTAGGTAGCTGTATTGTTGCCATTTTTAATGTACTTTTGAAAGTGCTTGTCACGCACAAACCCACACCCACACTTACCTACACATACAAACAAACAAACAAACGCTTACTGAAAGTATTACAAGCACAATAAACACAAATTAACAAAAACGTATTGAGCCTGTAACAGAAATAAACGCGTAGTCCACAAAATCCATGTATTAACCCTTTCTTTCGTATTTGTTTGTTTCTACTATCATTTACACTCCATAGAAATTAAGGACCTAAAAACATAAAATGGATTTTTGGCTTTATGATACATCCTTCTTTCAAGGACAGTAATTGGAAACATATAAGTAATTTTAATAGATTGGCATTTGCACTATAGTTACTATTATATACAATCACGTTTGTTTATATTTATCAGCTTATCCTTGTGATGGAATACATACAATTAAGGAGGGATAATAGTCTGGAGAAACTAACAGGATATATTAGCCGAATTAAATAACACTATTTCCGCTGGCATACGACCTTCAATTACGCGCGTAATTTACACATTAATCCATGTCGCCCATTAAGCGCGAAAATGACAAAATCAAATATATTCACATCTGTAGTGCGTATGTATTCGATCAGAAATACCAAAATATTTGATATAATAGACTTTATCTAATATTAAATGAGTGCTGAATGCCGAATGGTTATGTAATTTTGTCATTAAAGGGATTTAAAGGAAATACAAATTCTTGTTGACTTGTCCCTCATCTTGCCCTGCTTTTTTGTTCTCGTTCCTTCTTTCCCTTTTCTCTTTTTATTCTTTTCCTTATGAATTTTGTTATCTCGATTTCTATGATTGAATAGATATTTGTATACGAAAAGACATGTTCACGATTACGCCATCCAATACAGATATAATCGTTGTGAAAAAATATGATTTTTTTTTATCAAAAGTATTGAAAAGATACCGATGAGAGAATCCATACATCATCTTAGATTAAAACACAGACTCATATTTCTTTTGTTCTTCTTCCGATGTATTCAAAAATTATTATTTATTCGTCTTTCTTATTTACCGCCAGTATTAGATAAATTGCTACAATATGAACAGAAAAAAGAGGTAGAAAATCATCTTTCATGCTGTCATTTCTTTCTACCTTGCTTCAGATTTGTACATTAGTTTTGATTCATTAAGACAATTTGAAATTGCTGCATTAACAGTGAGCTTCATTACACTCTGATGTAAGTTATAAATAATCGACTTCCAGGTTACATCAGTATTTTCCATATGAACAACTTTCATTATATTCCCCTTGTACAAGTAATGGTTCAATCAACCTTTTCCAATTTTCTCTACATACATCTTTAACGGTTTCTTTTATCATAGTGTTTGTCTGGTTCCAGCTTACAGAGTCTGGTATTTTTGAGTGAATTTCATGTGATTCCAAAGTGAACGACGTTTGTCGTGACCATCCCCTTTCCCTATCTAGTCTTCGGTCAAGGGCGTCATTTACAACATCGTCGCCTTTGACACTAGATCTACTGTAAGCCAGACAATGACATACTCGGCAAATATCCGAAATGGAAGGTATGTTCGAACCATCAGGATTGTGGACCACAGCAAGATAGGCACCACGTAGCGGTTTTCCTAACCATATCTTAATATATTTATCTAATATTATATCAAGCATTCCAGCCAGGCGTCATGTTTACAAGCGCACACTTGCTAATCTAACCACATTAGCTTTCGCATCCTACCGGGTACCCATTTAATACCTGGGTGGAGAGTGGTAAATGTAGATCAATGTCTTGCCAAAGGATATTAGTGCCGCCGCGGGAGTGAACCGCGGACCTTGTGATCCATATCCCGCTCGACCACGGCAACTGCTCTCTGGCAAGTATGACGTCACATTTCTAATCTATTGAGAGGGGAAGCGAGGGAGAGAGCAACGTAGCAAAGTTGTATGTGTGTGTGTGTGTGTGTGTGAGAGAGAGAGAGAGAGAGAGAGAAAGAGAGAGAGAGAGAAAGAGAAAGAGAAACGGAGTGAGGGAGAAGAATGATCGACAGCAGGGTAGAGGTTGAGGGGCTAGGAGGGAGATATATAGATAGAGAGAGAGAGAGAGAGAGAGAGAGAGAGTGTGAGAAAGAGAGAGGTGAAAATGAGTCTACAGGAAATAGTGTGACACTCATTACAGCTTCCTGGTAAAATTAACAATTCCTAAAGCGAGTGGATTTTAAGCCTATTCTCTGGTTCTGGATTTTACTCCGACAAAGCGGGATCCCGCATCGCGTCAGAGGGCTGACCTGGGGGTTGACCTGGTGGAATTATTTCCGATTGGTGTTTGTGAAAAAAATCGCAGAGCCTTTTCTTAAAAATATCTATGTTTGGGGCGTCTAGGATGTAATGAGGCAGGTCGTTCCAATATTTAACAGTCCATGGGAAGAAGCTATTTGAGTAAATTGTTGAGTTGGTTCTAGGTCTCTGGAAGGATGATGGGTGTGTGCGTCTAAGTTGGCGAGATGGTCTGGTTAAGTAGGGGTTCCAGTCGACATCTACGAGGTTTGCGTTGATTTTGTACATCATATTGAGTCGGGCAATCTTTCATCTGGTCTCGAGGTCAGTCCGTAGTTCTCCTCATGTATAATAGTTATATCACTGTATACCAAGTTGTATACAGATGAAATGATTTTATTAGTCATAACAAGGATAATCAATCATAACAAATTGCGTTATTGTCTATAACATGATTCTCTGCTTGATTATAATCATGTAGTCTAGAAAAAAGACTTCAAATGTTCATTATATACACGGACGGACAATATTTACATTACTTCGTACAGTTATCTATTCTATAGACCATATATTTACCGTTTCATCATTATTTATACTAAATCAGACATTAGGCGATTGCTTACGTTCGTTAAGAGAGTTACATTTATATTTGTTACCTTTTTCCCTTACCATATTAGTGTTAATGTCTAATCATGCTCATAAGTCCAACCGAAGTGTACAAAACTGTAAATTGCTCTTTTTTTCCCTTTCAGATCCAATTTGAAAATGATCTAAGAAACACATAGTTCCAATAAATCTAAACAAGACAATTATATTGAAAGTAGGCTTTCAATCGCCAAATATAGGGAACACTAAATTCATATCCATCATTTTTGTCCTTCCGTCATATGAAATAATAGGTTGGCTATAATCTTTTATCATTATCTAAGGCTAAATCGTACGAATTAATTACCTATCACTTTTGTGTAAAGTGATTATTTGTTGTAAACACCTAAGAAACTAAAAGAATTCCTTAAAAATGCTCGACTTTATATGAAAAAAGTTGCCTAGTTGAACCATGGCCGTGAATGAGGAGTGAATTATTTGCGAGCTATATCATGTACATTCTCATGTAAATATATGACAAATGCAGTTTCAATAAGAATACCTAGGCCCTACATTCTTGAGCTCATGAACTCACCATGCCTCTGCTTATTGAGTGCTTTGCCTCCAGCTATCTTTCAAGTTATATATGTATCAGATCATTCAGCATGACATTCACATGCCCCTCATGATGATAGTCAGTCATACTAATAATTGATAATAATTTGATGATAATTTTGTTTACCTGGGGGAAGCCCCATAAGGATCAGTGCTGTTCTTCATGAGGGCCCTGTATTTAGTATACCCTAGTCCAGAATCTGCACGGTCCTTTATAATTTCCCTACACACTTGATTCAAGCCGTCGAAGATGGCGTTATCAACAAACTCATAATATTATGCTCACCAGCCCTTTTTCGCCGGGCGTCCTAATTAGTGTCCCTTTATAGAAAGGGACACTAGTCCTAATTTAATGATCACGCCATCATCGGCTGGGAGCAAGTAAGTAGGGAGAGGTAGCGTTACGTTGGTGTGGTGGTGGAGATCAAATTTAAATAGGCCAGACTAGTAGTACCCCAGCATTTACCAGGTATCCTTTTACAACTGGGTGGAGATTGGCAAATGTGGAATAATTTCTTGTGTGCCGGGCTGGGATTTGAACGCTTAACCCTTGGATTGACATTCACAGTCAAGTGAATGAACCACAATACCACGACACCTTCACCTCCTTATTGCAATATTCATGATCATACTACAGTTTCTATGATAACAAAGGCAACTGCCAGCAAAAAAACTCAACAATTTAATCTAGCAATATAGTGACAACGATATCCAGGCTATTATGACCTAAGTACAAAGAACTAGATCATGATAAACATACCTTAAAATACATACGAGTTTCTTTATTTAACCATATCAATTTTGTTCTAGTGAAGAGAGGTTGCTATGTGACCTCCTGATATCCAAAAATTATCTTGTCAAGAAGATACGAGTTTTTCTGGCCCGGTCGAATTTGTTTAAAAAAATTGTGATTAAAGTAAAATGTCCTATCTTTAAATAGACCCTATTATTTTGACGTTAGTCAATACTTGCCAACATGATTATAACACATTACTTTTGCAATCGTTAGTTCTAAACCTGTCATGCCTATATCAGTCCCACTGTTAACGAAATCCCAAAGTAAAACCTACAAAATCAATTCACACTTACACACACAGACACACCCACCCGAACACGCACACATGCACACATCCGCCCACACTAAAATGCACAATGTTTGTTATTTACAGAAAATGAAGTCGAAGTCTATATATCTAAACCTAACCCATGACTCACAGTTTTTCCCTTTACATCTTACAAATAAAACCAGTTCGTGGATACAGTTTGCCGATGAGCAGAAAATTCCATTGCTACCACATTTGTAAAACCCATTGAAGTGAGTAATGGATAGGTGCTCATGAAAGTTAAATAATGCACTGAGGTTGCATTCCACGAAACACAGATTTGTAGTATTCTACCTATTTTTCCTAATCAGAATATTGTTTCTTCTTTGCGTGTCCTAATCAGAAAGTTGATTAGTATTTTTTTCTGGAAAAAGGTGCACTACTAAGTGCTTCCATATTGTTACCCTCAAACAACCGATGGTCTTACTTCACATTTACTTCTTATACGCATGCTATTTATACATTTCGCATTCAAAATGACGTTCAAACATGTACACGAAAACCGATGTGGTATGTTTTTGACTCTGCTAACGATAATGCGTAAACTACACACTTGGACATGAAACTACATCAACTGGCTGTCCCTGCAGATTTACTACATGAACAAATCTTGCAAATGTGAGAAGAAAAATCATCGACTATCGAATTTATAAACACCAGGGAAATATTTCTTAAACGAACTCGAAACTGACAGTTGTGCAGTATTTTATTTGTTAAATGCTGCCACGAGGTTCGAAGAAAGAACACATGGAGAGTGCTTCACAAATACTAAGATCAACTTTAAATTGAACTTAACTTATGCCTAGGTCACATATAAACCGGGCCCCGTACGATTTTTCCTACCCGGCGGCTTGCCGTGGATTTAGAGACCGTACGGGAACCGTCCGATTTTCATTTCTACGGCATGTGTGGTCACCTATTCTGCGGCGCCCGGGAGGTGCCTGGAGAAAATTGGTCGAGTGAAATGCAAGGCGCCCGTAAGGGTGCCGGCAGGGTGCCGGCCGGTAACCTTACGGGCTCCGTCCGATGAGCAGGTGTACCAAAGGCTCCCGGAAGGTGCCCTGCCGGGGCCCGGTCGGGGACTCGGGGTGCCGTGCGGTGCACTGAACTACAGAGTGAGTCAGAAAAAATGTCCCGCTTTTTAAAAGTTGTATTGTTTGAAGTATGAATATTTAATCATGGGTTTCATGATATATCTTGATAGAGTTATCCTCCCAGTACATTTAGGTACCATTTTCATTTGAATCTCTGCATGCATCACTGAATATCAGACATTCTTTACAAGACTGCCAGATCTCACTTGCGCCAAGTCCTGGGTGAGGAATAAAACAGTGCATTGAACAAAGACAGTCACACACGCGCACACAAAACACACACAACACATGGTGACAATTGTTTCATAATTACCCCTTTTCTGGTTGAACATTGATTTTTATAAAGATCGCTGAATGTTTAAGTGGCATAACCCTAACAATCTTTTCCATGTGTATACATTCACTACCAAAATCATGTCATCATCATCATTGTCATCATCTTAATCTTCATCATCATCATCATCATCATTATCATCATGATCATCAACATGAAGCACAACATCCGCCAATACGCACCAAGAGGACAGCGGCCACTCAACTTTTCGTACGATAAGAATTATTCCCGACAAAAAATAACAGTTTGGGAGGGCCTTGTCGGGAATGGAATGCTAATTTGTGTGCGTGTGCGTGTGTGTGCGTGTGTGTGTGTTTTTGTCTGTCTTGCTAATTGGATAATTGAAAAAAACTGGCTGTCTTTGTTCAAAACATTATTTTATTCCTCACCTAGCAACTTGGCGCAAGTGAGATCTGGCAGTCTTGTAAAGATTGTCTGATGTTCAGTCATGCATGCAGAGATTCAAATGTACTGGGAGGATAACTCTATCAAGACATATCATGAAACTCCTGGTTAAATATTCATACTTCAAACAATAAAACTTTTAAAAAGTGGGACATTTTTTTTGACTCACTCTGTATGTGTCCTCTGGTATCCGCACCTCCTGTATTTAAAACTGCGTTGTACATTTCGAGATGCCGCCGTGAGGGACCGCACGGGCAATATTCATTTTAAATGGCCCCCGGACGGCAGACGCCTGTTGTTGTGCATATCACCCGGGGCTCTTGAGGGGCCCGTGAGGGAGCCGTAGGGTACACGTACGGAACCCTTGAGCACCGCAAGGCGCCCGTAAATTTTTGTCATGAGAATTGACCCCCAAAATCGTGAGGGGCCCGTCCGGAGCCCGCATGGGACCCGTAAAGTGCCCTACGGGCCCTTTATGGGCTTTCTACGACCTAACGGTCAGATAAAAACGCCGGGAGAATTAGGAGCAGCCAACTCAGCACAACGGCGCCCATACGGCTTATGCCTAGGTCACATATAAACCGGGCCCCGTAAGATTTTCCGTACCCGGCGGCTTGCCGTGGATTTATAGACCGTACGGGAACCGTCCGATTTTCATTTCTACGGCATGTGTGGTCACATATTCTGCGGCGCCCGGCAGGTGCCCGGAGAAAATTGGTCGGGTGAAATGCAAGGCGCCCGTAAGGATGCCGGCCAGTAAGCTTACGTGCTCCGTCCGATGAGCAGGTGCACACGTGGCTCCCGGAAGGTGCCCTGCCGGGGCCCAGCCGGGGTCCTGAAGGTGCCCTGTCGGGGCCCAGCCGGGATCCTCAAGGCGCCCGGCCGGGTCCCGTGCGGTGCACTGAACTATGTGTCCTTTGACATCCGCACCTCCTGTATTTAAAGCTGCTTTGTACTTTTGAGATGCTGCCGTGAGGGGCCCGCACGGGCAATATTCATTTCAAATTGCTCCCGGATGGCAGACGCCCGGTGTTGTGCATATTACCCGGGGCTCTTGAGGGGCCCGTGAGGGAGCCGTAGGGTACACGTACGGCACCCTTTAGCACCGCAAGGTGCCCGTAAAGATTTTTCATGAGAATTGACCCCCCAAAATCGTGAGGGGCCCGTCCGGCCACCGTCCGGAGCCCGCACGGGACCCGTAAGGTGCCCTGCGGGCCCTTCACGGGCTCTCTACGGCCTTACGGTCAGATAAAAACGCCGGGAGAATTGGGAGCAGCCGACTCAGCACCACGGCGCCCGTACGGCTTCAAAAACTGTCCCGGCGCCCGTAGGATCTTTACGGTAGCCGGCCGGACACCGGCCGAAAATTCCAAAAATGTCTGATTTTACTCGCCGTACGGGCCCCGGAGTGTATATGTGAAAGCCCCATAAGGAAGGCCTTTCATGCCACTGTTTTCTCTCACCATTTATTGGCATGGTCTCTCAAGGGGTGTACAAATCATGGTCGGAAATCTACAGAATTTACATTTCTGATAGTTCATTATTGAAGGAAAAAATATTATATAAAGATCTTAACGGTGAGAGCAACCAGTGGCATGAATGGCCTGCCATAGTTAAGTCAAACTTAAAGTCGATCTTAGTCTTTGTGAAAAAAACCCAGGCCTCCTCTTTGGAGGCCATAATTAAGATAAAACCTTTACCGGAACTCAACCATCTCTATTCACCAGTTGTCTATATGCAATACGGGGCAATCTTTAAATTTCCCTCTTGTGGATATTGGGGAAATCTATGGTTCATAATAGGAACACCCTTCCTCTTCTTGGAACGCACTATAGTTGACCTGGCTTCGGGTACTGTAGTTGAGATCACAGACGCCATCTTTGAAATTGAATGAGACGCAGAAGTCCTCCTTCAAGCACTCAGCAGCACAGCGGGTCTTGGACTTCTTGGGGACCGTCTTCTGCGTGAACCCTCGGAGACAGCGGTTAGAGAGCGATGATGCGGTGTATGTGCTGGATCGTGTGATGGCGGCAGGAGCTATACATATACATAAAAATAAACCTTTCACAATTGAGTAAGCATTCTGATAACTGAAAATCATTTACAAAAAAACACAAAAACACAACAGAACCTACAACCCCCCCTCACAACAACAACCAACATAATCGTTTGTGTCCATGTAATTCTTTATATCGTGTGAATTCCACGTGCTTCTTGAAGTTAATGTCTTGTTTCCCATGTCTAAGTAAGGTTTAATACATCGTATGATATTGTTGCAATGCCCCTGTTAAACTTTAAACAAAATTTGAATGATTTTAATATTAAAAAGAAATATTTAGATATTCGATATGTAGCTCGACTAAGTGAAAATGATACAGTTCCACTGATATTCATACAAACAGCAAGCATTGCGTGAAATATTTATTTTAAGTTGTTGACCCTGTTTTCTGTCATCCTTTTATTCTTTCTAAAATGAAGCACCAACTGGCCACAAACTTTATATTATGAGAACACAGCAAATGGGACTGGGAACAAAATGACCGGAGAGAATGTAGAAAAAATATCATAAATATTCCGTAAATATTTATTTTGTAGTAATGTTGTCGTTATCGTTGTAAATGTGTATTATAATTTGTTTTCTTTACATAACAAAGATTTTTAGAAGACCTAATTTCATGCTGAATGGACTAACCTGTTTATTATACGAAGTAAATAGATTGTAAATGAATAAGTATTATACAGCCTCTAAAACACTGCAATGTTTGAATGCTTTTAACTCGAGATTCAAGGTGCGGCAAAGTAATCTGCACCCTGTCTTAAAAGTTCACATTACCTTCACAGAGTACTTGAGATGCCGCCGCGCATGGCCAGGATCCAAGTCCGTCATATTTATCATAAAACACACAATCTTCACCAGCATAGTGTTCATATGCACTTCCCCACCATCCTATCAGCGTACAGCATTCGAAAACACGACATCCACATGAAAGAGATAACATGACATCGGGAGATCAGTTTTGTTGTGGAAAATATTTCATTTATGGCATATTTGTCGAGGAGTTATTTCTGGCTATCGATAATATAAAAGTTGTGGAAGGTAAGATACCGGTAATGAAACATTAAAACTTATAGAATATAAAACATATTGTACGTTACACTTTCAGTTAAGACGATGAATTTATTTTCTTATGTAATGTCTGCCTATCAAAATAAATTGTCACACAATTGCATGATGGGTCCTCAAATTTATCTTTAAACGGCATGTCCACTCCAAAAAGTACTTACTTTCAATAGAAACAGACAAATCAGACAAATTAATCAAAACAAGTTTGAGCAAAATCGGATTACTAATGAGAAAGTTATGAAGTTTTAATGACCTGACAAACTTTGAAAATCACAAGACAAATTGACAACTGACTCAGAATCTGGGATGTCATTGCCTCACTATCCACTAATTGTTTTCTTTTTATTGATAATATAAATTTCCAATTTTCTCCCTTAAAATCTGATTTCCTCACACCAGCATCCACGTTATATTGATAGTAATATGTTTTTGTGTGGATGCACTAATATATAGTATTTTCTTTCTGTTACATCATGTAAAATGTGAATTTCGATAAACTATTTATATAAAAATCAATGATTATGAATGTACAATATTCAGAAAAAATTATTAATTCTTCTTCGTCATGCACACGATATGATACAAATCATATAGCCTGGGCAAAGGCATTGGAAAATCAGGTTTTGGGGAATATAAAGGGAAATTAATGGGATAAACATATATAAAGCAATTGATAAATAGTAAGGCAATGACGTCACAAACTGATAACCAAATTGGCAATTTGTGTAGTGATTTTCTCAGTTCCATACTTTTCTATACTTAAACAAAAAATCTGTTTCTCATGTTTTTCTGCATCTATTAAAAACAAATTATTTTTTGGAGTGGACTTAGCCTTTAAGGCACTTTTCACGATGTTGAGATGGTCGGGTGGCGAACCCCCCCCCCCCGGGCCCTCTTCCCCCACTGATTTATCTCAGAGTTCAACGGGACCACAGCAGATAATATTACTTGGCGCATTGGTAACCGTCACTAAAGGTATACCTTCACGAAATAAATCATCAACATTTAGAAACTTGACAAATTTACCTACTCCACTATAAAGCTCCTAACATCATCTTGATCACGTTATGATTAAGATAACAAGATGATTAATTTGCCTAGGTTTTCTAAATTCATACGTGATATACTGTAATTGATACTCTTGGTGAAGATGAATCCAATCGGTTGCCATCACCAAGACCCAAAACCTTTCCAACGGAGTTGCACGCGCCGAGTGACCCCGGCCCCCCACTCAGGGGTCGGAATGACCGCATGCGTGTTGCCAAAATGTCCGGTAAAGGGGTACTTTTCGTGCGACAAAGTCCGGCCCGAGAATTGTAAAAAAAGGGGTGTATTTTACTTTTCACCCGGAGATTTCTTAAAAAAGGGGGTGTTTTTTCTTTTTTTCTCTCATCTCTTTGATTCCTGAGAAATTATTCCGAGTTTAGGGGGGTACATTGAGCATTTTTCCTGATTTAGGGGGGTCTCCAAGGCAGGAAAAGCCCGCGAAAGGGGGTTCGAAAATGTTGGCAGTCCTCAGATAGGGGGTGCTTTCAAAAAGAGGGAACGAGCATATGCGTACCCTAAATAACACTGAGTGGGGGGGGGGGGCCGGGCGAGTGACTCTTAACTGTCTGCGCTTGTTTGCGAGCTCGCCGTGAGTGTGTTGCCAGTTGTTTCCTTAATAAATGGAAGGGGAGGGGGTGTTTCAGAAATTGTTTCGTTTATGAAATGGGCCAGGCGCGGATCCACGGGGGGGGGGGGGGCGACGGGCCCGCCCCCTGGACTTTTTATTTTATTTTAATAATAATACAAAATAAAAAAAGGTTTTATATAATTCTGTTTAGTTTAGTGCTCACGTACCCCCCCTCCCCCCCCCCCTCCCCCCCCCCCACTAAACACAATATTGGTCGGCGCGATTTTCAAATGTTAGGCCCCCCTATCGGCAAATCCTGGATCCGCCACTGAAAATGGGTGTATAGTAATCATTCCTAGAATCATAATTTTTTTTACCCTATACCTTTATATATTTTCTATACATACCACCACTGCTGTCAAACACTGTTCCATCTATACAGGTGGGTGTTCCCCCTCACACCCTATCCACACATCGGTGATGGGTGCAGCTATAGGATTAAAAGGCGTGCTGACAAAGCCAAGGTTGTTGATGTATGCTGCCACAGCGTCGTACTCCTCTTGCGACGAAGGGACGTAGAGTTGAGCCTTCGCATTGGGGCATATTTTTATCGCAAACGATTCAAGATAATAGGTATTTCCCAGGATCCGGTAACACCTGTCTCCGAATTTCCACCAGCCTTCATCGCATCTGTTGGTTACTTCTGCAAATTAAATAATAAACTGAGCTTGCAACTTTACTCTATTTTTGTGTTATTGCTACAACATCGTGATATCAATATAACCTAGTCACCCAGGTACAGGGTAAAACCTTGTTCGGATATGAAGCGTAAATCGTGGCGTTTTTGTCTTCAAAAAAGGTCTAAATGAATGGCAATTATGACAAAGTTCCCACTCGCATTTACTGAGCTGTTTGTTATTAGATACAGAAATGTGGAGCTCATTGCACTTACGTCTGCATAGAAAATAAATTAAAAAAAAAAAAAAAAAAAAAACGAAAAACGGCGCGGTTTATCGCTGCATATCAGGATGAAGTGGTAAATTTTTCGGTTCAAGGATATCGGGTTCAAAATATCCATTCAATATTGTTTAAATATATATATTGGTTTCAGAGGTTTAGATGGCAATAATTCAACTTTTATACGCAAAAAAAAGCAGAAATATATGCCCAAATGTTCAATGTTGAAGTGAATTCGCGATATATCCAGGCCGGATCGATATAATAATTTACAAATTTATCAATTAGCGACTGTTTCCCGGCAAAATTTGTATCATCACGTATTAGTCAAAACATATTCTTTCACATGATTGGTAATAAGAGCTTTCATTTCATTTTTGAGAGGGGGGCGTTTCCAAAACTGATCTATACCTTTAAGAGTCTCACAAAACAATCAAAGTACAATTTCGCCGACGTCCATTGGAACTACAGTTTGACTTGAAGTGAGTTTCAAGGGGGGTGTCGACGAACTTGTTCAGTAGACCATTACGAGACTATGGTCCGGTTGCCCTTGTCTCTGAATTTCTTCTGGGTAACTGGAGTCGACTTTTATACATTAGTAATCAAATTGAAATTGCTTCAATTACGTATTTGACAATTTGCCCCTTACAGTGGTTAAAAAAAAAAACCAAGATGAGAAAATGAGATATGGTTTAGCAGGGGGGGGGGAGTGGGGAGAGTAACTTCCCCTTTGCTTCCGCCCTTTGCTGAACTATATGCATTATCGTAAACTCTTGTGTTTTGCCCCTTCCTAAGTCTAAGGCCTTAGTATGCCACAGATGTACTTGACATATTCAGGTCAAGATGTGTTAGGCTACTAGACAGTTTATCTTATCTTAGCCTCTATATCGGAAACTAAGTTCATCAAACGCTGGCCGGAATGTACATGTAGATAGATTAAACGATTTTTGATGTTTTAATCGGGCTTTAAATGAGATAAATGTGAATTTTTGAGAGGCGACATCAAATTTGGAAATCTGCGACAAAAAATCCGGTTGTTTTTGCATGATTTGACTCACTTCTACAATAAAGTGTTTTTGTATTCATGTTTTCTTGTAATGGTCAAGGTGGGATATATAATAATGGCATGCAATCTATCATGTCACAAGACATGACAGGATATATGATGTTTCCCAATTAATAGAAGAAAAAAAAATAGTAAAAATAATAAATCGAATTTTCCGGTATCAGTATGAAATTATGAGGAATTGGCAATAGGTGTGTCATTTAATAATTAATAAAGTCGAAGTTAACACAAATTCATATGCTTTTTACACTCTCTTATCCGAAACTGTCACTAATACATTTTCCATTATTCTTCTGTTTCCTTTCTTTTTCACTTCGGCCTAGACCAAGAAACAATAAACCAAATTTGAAAAGTAAAATTTACTTACCTTTTGCAGCCGACATTATCCGATAGACAAAAAATGTAGAAGAAGACGAACTTCACAAGTCTCGATGTCATCTTTTTGTATGTCTTTGCTCCTGATGTGTGTGCTATTATTTGGTATTTAAGATTAGATTTGGACAAAATACACCGAAATTGTAAATAAAGAAAGAACAACGACCTGAAAACGGTTCTATATGGGCAGTTTAAATTATTTTAAAGACATGAAGGTAGCCTGTATTCACGATCAAGCGTCTAACCCCGATGCCTCGGAAAGAAGAATGAGGTATTTTATCGATATCAAATGTATTCATCGAATAATGTTTTAATAAAATGATTTCACGGTGGCTGAGAATCAAAACCGCAGCCATAGATGCGACAAAGGTTTTCTTTTATTAGGCATGCTACAATAGAAATTGTTAACAACATAATTGGATACGCATTCGGAATGGCATTGGAATTTCAATTTGTTGATGAGATGTTTGAATATTTGATGAGTAATAATTATCACAGCTAGAATAATGAATAATAAATAAAGGCAATTGATATCATAAATGAGCAGGCAGCGACGGTTTTTTACTATCACATCATTGAAATCAATGTACATGTACAAAATATCATTGTGTTTGACCCGAATAAGTTTGACTGACAGTTAACTCTCACCATGCTAAAATGGGCTTTTTTGTCTCCATGACTTTCGATTGTAAATGAAATGTTAACAATGGAGTCTAGGTATACTCTGAAAGTGCATGGATAAAAGTAACCCCGATAATCAAGATTATGGTAGTTTTTCACCCAGTTTACTGCATGGAGGGTCAAAAGATAACAGCTCATAACAAAAATATAAAACACCTGAAAAACCATACTGACTTTGGCTAATCGTGAAACCGAAAGGAGTGGCTTAAATGACTACTGTTGTTGTAGGTGCATATTTTTTTAATTGATTCCAGACAATACAAATAAATCTTAGAAATATAATACAGTTGTTTTTCATCTTGACATGAATCAAAACATTTTCATTACATAAATTGTACGATTGATGAAAACAAAAATGAAGTCAGTTGTAACATAAAACAAATAACCCCATCCAACGAAACACACCACTACCCCCCACCATGCGACACACACATACGACACTCGCCACCCGACCACACTTCCACACATATACCACACACTGTCCCTAGCCTCCTCAGAATACCCAAAATGACTTTCAGAATGTGTCGTCACACGCGCCCACACACACCCACCTTACATACATGACCATATCATCCCGAGGCATAAAACTGACAACCCTAACTCTTAACATAATCATGATAACGTTCATCATCACAACATGGTGTTTTAACACTGACAAAGACAAATTAGAAAGTTGGCCGTATTTATTCCACGTCAAAATGTTTAATATTAGGTATAGCACATTCCAAAATAAGTACAACAAACACATGTTATTTTATGATTTCAAATGATCAAGCTTCATGAAAGTTTCAAAAAACTAAAAAAAAGAATTGAATTGGTCAATGCGTTGTGATTTTATACCATTTTTTTGATATCGCAAAATTACCGAAAAACCTGCAGAAATGTCAAATTGGCAAAAATGGCAAAATTCGACAAAGTTGACAACTTAATTCATCACTTCTTGGACACAAATAATAAATTAAATTATCAGACACTAAAATATCATCTTTGTGGTAAAAAATACAAAAAAGAAAATTCTATATATCTATTACCGTGACAGTTTGAAAACAGAAGCAAACAAAATAATTAATTTTTGCCATTTTTGCGAATCTGCAGATTATTGAAAAAATTGTGAAAATAACTAAGTCCACCTAATTAATATGCGCATATGAAATCAAATCAAAACCGAACATGATACATCAGTGAAACCTATGTAAATCAGAAAGGTATGGAAATATATTTTTTTTTGAAGAATTTTTTTTAATGAATATTCATCAAATATGCAAATTAGGTAATTTCAGCTAATATATAATTTTTATATATATAGGAAAGTCAAACTGTTCATTTTGTTGGCATTTTTAAAATCATATATTTACAGATCATATTTACACCAAATATTAAAGGTAAAGACCAGTATTGGTAACGCCCCAATTTCAAAAAATGAAATGGAAGTTCTCATTACCAATCATGTGAAAGAATATGTTTTGACTAATACATGATGATAACAAATTTGCCGGGAAACCGCCTACTAATTCATATATTTGGTAAATTTATTTCTCTCATGGTCGTGCGAGAGAGATAGGGTAGTCCCATATACATCTTTCTGTGTATAGTGCTTGTAACTTTACGAAGAATGGGCCAAATTTCTTATCATTTTGATGATTCCAGAACCTTGCAGATGCTAGATGCTAGATGATCAACCTTTTCTGATCGATTCCACAACGTTTCTTTCACAATGCAATCGCATGACCATTACTGGTCTTTACCTTTAACATTAAATTCCAAATATTTTTGCAATGCCAATAAAATATGGCGATGGAAATTACTTGGATCACCGTTACAGCTATTTCCTCATATGTTTCACAAATTATTCCGAAAAACCGATCAAATAATAAAAATGTGCAGACTTTCAGCTACATCGCAGTATATGTTTCTTTTAAAAAAATGTCAGATTTGAAGATTTATGACGATTTTCCGAGAAACCATTCAACAGGCCATAACATTCCACAGGGACTGAATTTTAGAAAAAAACAAAGTTTGATGACCCCAGTACAGTTGTGGCTACCTTGAGTGTAAACAACAAATTGATTTAATGAGTGAAACATATGAGGATATTGCATTTTTGTAGGGGAGTTTTATACATTGAGGTGCATTTTCACCACGCAGAATAACAGTCAATGGGCGATCAGCGGGCCATGTCACACATTGCTGAAAAGATAATATTCTAATTAATAATTTAACATATTTTCCACATGCCTATAACAATGAAACTACACGGAATTGTAGTCAAAGGTATGCTTGAAAGACATGTGAAATAAAAATTTAAAAATATTGTTCAGTTTTGTTTAAAATAAATTTACGAAAATTGCTATTTCTACCAACTGACTGCTGTTGTGTGTGTGTGTGTGCATGGGGCAGACTGTGTGCACACGTAGTGTGATCACCCTATTAATATATCAAGTGATAATGTGAGAGACCTCGCTACGTACGTTTATCAAATTGCGGTCATGTCCGATTCGTAATTTCATAATTTCATAATTAGGAATGACGAAATTGTCAGAAACGAATTAGGATTATCAAATGCATATTAGTTTTCGGATAAATGTCTTCCCCCCTAATTAATATCATAGTTTGTCTTTTTAACCCTAATAAGGCCGGGGGGGGGCATTATGGCCATTATGGCTCCCCCCTCCACGATTTTTCTGATTGTTCGGGAACGCTTATGGATGGCGCCCCGCCGCTCGCTGACTTTTTTTCTTTAGAGTCTTGCGCATCTTTATAAAAAATAATTCATAAAATCGGACCTACAGTTCCAAGGTCACGTAACCTTTTGTCTCAGCCCGAATATCGCAATTTTTTGTGATTTGTGTACAAAACATATGAAAATGTTATTTTTGTACTAAAAATGGATCAAACAATGGTTATTGGGTCTTGTTTAAAGTTTAGGTGGTTGTTTTGGGAGTCAAAATAGTTGAATTGTAGTAAGAAATGAAATAAAACAACAAAAACAATAAAATACATAAGTTAAAAAACAATTTAAATACATAAGAAATTATCAAAACAAAAGATAACATAAGGAATAAGCTGGCTCTTCCAAATTTTGTTGTATTATTATTCCAAATGGTCTTATATTATGTAGTGAAAAAGAATGCTTAAATATGAATAATATATGATTTATGGGTAAAAATGTGATTTTATGACCTTATTTGCATAAATGACCATAAATATGCAAATGAGTGAATTTTTCAAAAATTGAAATAACCATATTATTCTATACACTTCACTTGACATGCGTGCAAATTTTAGCGGAGATCGGCAGTTTCACGGCCGAGATCTTAAGGGGGGGGGGCATAATGCCCCCCCCCCCGGCCGTACTAAGACCTCAAATAGCCCGGCCTTTTTAGGGTTAAAGACATTTTAATGCCTAAATTCACCCTCCTTTTGACTGGGTTTTTTCTGAGCGTCCTGAGTCGTCATTTTTAAAGCTAGATTCCAGAATTGTTGATGATTTCTAAGAAAAATCGTTGTCATGTTTGGAATCTCCGTCAAAAATTGTTCTACATGTCTTTTTTTCAGTTTTTAGCCCGTTTTGGTTAGAGCGGCCCTTTAAGCACAAAAATGTTTGGTACTAGCAAATTTGACAACTTAGCGATTATGACGTCACACTTCCGAGAGGTGGGAGAAGGAGGAGAGAGGGATGAAGATGAGATGGAATTAGAGAGAGAGAGAGAGAGAGAGGAGTAAACATGAGTCTACAGTAAATAGTGTGACACTAACATTTCCCGAAGCGAGTTGGTTTTAGGCCTATTTCGTCTTTCGTCGTTCTCCTCATTATGTTGGTTACATCACTGCATAACAAGTTTTAATAGAATGAAATGATTTCATCAGTCATAACAAAGATAATCATTTATCACTCATATACAATTGCAATATTGTCTATAACATGATTCTCTGCTTGATTATTATCATGTAGTCTAGAAATGACTTAATAAATTGTTCACTATAATATACACGGACGGACAATAATTACATGTAAAGTCATTTATTTCTATAGACCATGATCTTACCTTTTCATCATTCACTATGCTAAATCAGACACTATAGACGTTTGCTTAAAGAGTTACAAATATAATCTTTACCGTATATTTTCTCACCATATGAATGTTAATGTCTTATCATGCTCATTGGTCCAACCAAAGTGTAAAGAGATAAATATGACTCATTTCATTTTCATTTTCGAACTAATTAAAAATGTATCTGATCAACACATAGTTCCTTAATCTAGACAAGACAATTATATTAAAAGTAGGCTTTAAATCGCAAATTACAATCGCAGACATCCTTCATTTTTGTCTCTCCGTCATGCAAAATGAAATTTTGGCCATAATCTTTAATCCTTCTCTAAGGCAGAATCGTACTAATTAATTACCTACCACTTTTGTGTATAGTGATAATTTGTTGTAAATACCTAAGTAAGGCATGGAAAAAAGTTCCTTAAAAAAAATGCTCGATTTTATATAAAGAAAGTTGATTAATTATGCTACATCTATGGCCGTGATTTATGTGTGAGCCATATCATGTATAACATCATAGAAATAACACAAACACAGCTTTGATACGAATGCGTAGATCCTACATTCATGAACATATGAAAACAACATGTGTCTGCTCTTGTAATGCTCTGCCGCCACCTATCTATAAAGTTGTACATTCATGATGTCCCCTCATGAATATAATCAGCTATACTGAACATTGAACATAATCTAATAATAATTTTGTATTCCCCGGGAAGCCCCGTCAGCGTCAGAGCTGTTATTCATGAGGGCCCTGCCTGCAATTATGAGTACCCCGGCATTTGCCAGGTACTCTTGGGCTGGGATTTGAACACTAAACCCATGATTTGAGAGACAAGTGAATAAGCCGCAAAATATTAATGATTATACTATTACGATAACAGAGGCAACTGCCAGCGATAAAACTCAATGATTTGAGTACAAAGAACTAGATATAATCATACCCCGAGTCATGCGTACCTCAACGAGACACTTTTGTTTCGTTATTTTTACCATGTAAATTATGTTCTTCCAAAGATTTTGCAGGTAATTTCTAAATGACCTCCTTGATTTTTCACACATCATGATATCAAAATAATTCTCCTAGTTTTTATTTTGGAAAGGGTAAGGCCATTATCGGCAAGAAGATATATAATTGTCTGGCTCGGTCGGATTAGTTAAAACTCTTTGTGATTAAAGTAGAATGTCCTCTCTTTAAAAGGACCCAATAATTTTTATGTTGGTCGATACTTTCCAATTTGAATAGAACATAATACTTATGCAATCATTAGTTCTAAACCTGTCATGCCTACAGCACGCACACACACCCATATCAAAACATACAACGTTTTAAATGAAGTCGAAGTCCATATCTAGACTTATACCAGGACAGGTTTTCCCTTTAAATTTATGGAATGTCTACATGTTAAAAAGATCTGAAGATATTTGGGGTCTTTTAAAAACTACTAACAAGGAACTGGTCTATTATACTCACTCTCGATTAAACACTAGCTCTTTTTCGTCGTTTTGATTCATAATAAAAATCTCTATGCCCATTTATCTTTCCAAAGCAGAAAATTGATTTTACGCAATCTGGTTTTCGTACTATCAAAGTATTTTCTGGAAATTGTGTTTAGGTAATAAAGGAGCCATAATTGTCGAAATGAACTTGCAACATTGCAAAATTGGGGGTCATTTTCAACTCCGCTAACGATCATGCGCAACTGCACATTTTAATATGAAGTGACTTCATATTTACCACATGAAAAAGTCTTGCAATTGTGCAATGCATTGATTAAAATAATTAAAAAATGGTATGACAACTGAATGTATGATAATTTTGAAGAAAAATAAATTGACTTTCAAATGCAAATCACCAGGGAAAGTCTATTTGAGCGAACTCGTAACTAATAGCTGTGCAGTATTTTATGTCTTAAATGCTGGAACGAGGTTGAGGTCCTCCTCTTCTAAGGCACAATTCTATTTAAACCTTTACCGGAGCTCAAATTTCTCTTTAAATGTTTGACTAATTCACTACCAGCCACTCCCTAAATTTCTTATATCTGGTTATCAAGGAAATCTACGGTTCATAATAGGAACACCCTTCCTCCTCTTGGAAGGCACTATAGTGCTCATGGTCTCGGGTACTGTAGTTGAGATCACAGACGTCATCTTTGAAATTGAATGAAACGCAGAAGTCCTCCTTTAAGCACTCAGCAGCACAGCGTGTCTTGGACTTCTTGGGGACCGTCTTCTGCGTGAACCCTCGGAGACAGCGGTTAGAGAGCGATGATGCGGTGTATGTGCTGGATCGTGTGATGGCGGCTGGAGCTATATGAATACATAAACAGTATATCATTCACAATTGAGTAAGCATTCTAATAACTAAAAATTATTCACACACAAACAAAAATAAAATACGGACCCCCCAACAAAAAACAACAATATAGATGTAATCGTTTGTGTCCATTAAATTATTTATATCGTGTGAATTCCAAGCGCTTCTTGAAGTTAATGTCTTGTCTCTCTTGCCTTAGTAAGGCTTAATTCATAGTATGATATTGTTGCAATGCCCCTGTTAAACTTTAAACAAAATTTGAATGATTTTAATAATAAAAAGAAATATTTAGATATTCGATCTGTAGCTCCACTAAATGAAAACGATACAGTTTCACTAATACTCATACAAATAGCAAGTAATGCGTGCAATAGTTATTTTAATTTGTTGACCCTTTTTTCAGTCATCCTTTCTTCATTCTAAAATGAAGCACCAACTGGCCATACACGTTATATTAAGAGAACACAGCAAATGGGACTGGGAACAAAATGACTCCAGAGAATTTAAAAGAAATATCATTAATATTCCATAATGACTATTTTGTTTACATATTCTTTACATTACAGGGATTCATAGAAGACCTTTTTTAATGCTGAATGAACTACCCTGTTTTTTGTTATACGAAGTAAATAAAAGATATATAAACAAGTATTATACAGCCACTAAAACACTGAAATGTTTTACCGCTTGAAACTCGAGGTTTAAGGTGTGTGCAAAGTAATCTGCACCCTATCTTAAAAGTTCACATTACCTTCACAGAGTACTTGAGATGTCGTCTCGCATCCCTGGGCTTCAAGTCCGGTAGTTTTAAAAAGATACACACAATCTTCACCAGCATAGTTTTCATATCCACTTCCCCACCATCCTATCAGAGTACAGCATTCGAAACACGACATCCACATGAAAGAGATAACATTACATCGAGAGATCAGTTTTGTTGTGGAAAAAAAAATCATCAATGGCATAGCCTATTTGTTGAGGAGTTATTTCTGGATACACTAGCGATACTGGGAAAGTTTTGGACGGTAAGACACTGGCAATGAAATATAAACAGTTATAGAATATATAACATTGAAAGTAACATTCTTAGAGGCGACGAAGTGTTTATTTTCTTGAGTAATTGCTGCATATCAAAATAAGTTGCAATGTAAATTTATCTGTAAGACCCTTTTCCGATTTTGAGACGGTCGGGTGGCAAACTCTTCCCCCACTGATTTTTTTCTCACAGCAGATAATATTTAATTAGTGCATTGGTACTACAATATCAATATTAGAAACTGGACATTCTACCTACTCCACTTTATAGCTCCCAACATCATCTTGATCATGCTTTGATTATTAAGATAACAAGTTGATTAATTTTCTGAGGTTTTATAGTGTTATACTGTAATTGATACTCTTGGTGAAGACGAATCCAATCGTTTGCCATCACCAAGAACAAAAACTATTACGACGGAGTTGCACCCCCCTTTTGATTTCTGAGTGACTCTTAACCGTCTCCGCAAAAAAAACTTCCAAAAGCCATCACAGCTCCGCTCGTTGGCGAGTGTTTTCCTCAATGGAAGGAAAGGGGGGCGTTTCAGAATGTTTCTATGTATGAAATGGGTGTATAGTAATCATTCCTAGAATCATAAATATTTCTACCCTATACCTTATACAGGCGCGGATCCAGGATTTCTTAGGGGAGGGGGCCCCAACTTTTTTTTTTTTTTTGCTCCCGAAAATTTGAAAATCGCGCCGGCCGAAAAGTTGCTCAGTGGGGGGGGGGGGGGGGGGGGGAGGGGGGGGGGGAGGGGGGTAGTGAGCACAATTTTTTTTTTTGGTCCTCGAAAAATTTAAAATTTGCACCCCCCCCCCCCTTGAGCGCCAAGAGGGGGGGGGCCCAACCCCAAGAAAAGGTAAAAATCACGTGATTTTGCATGATTTTTTTTCTCAAGGGGGGGGGGGGGGGGGGTCCGCCACTGACCTTATATTATCTGTACGTACCACCAGTGCTGTCAAACACTGTTCCATCTGTATAGATGGAACAGTGTTTGAGTGTTAGTGTTCACGCTACCCCCCCCCCCCCCCCCCCCCACTGAACACAATATTGGTCGGCGCGATTTTCAAATTTTAGGCCCCCCTATCGGCAAATCCTGGATCCGCCACTGGAAATGGGTGTATAGTAATCATTCCTAGAATCATAAATATTTCTACCCTATACCTTATATTTTCTATACATACCACCACTGCTGTCAAACACTGTTCCATCTATACAGATGGGTGTTCCCGCCTCACACCCTACCCACACATCGGCGATAGGTGCAGCAATCGGATTATCAGGCGCGCTGGCAAAGCCGAGGCCGTTGATGTATGAGGAAACAGCGTCGTACTCCTCTTGCGACGAAGGGACGAAGAGTTGAGACTTCGCCTTGGTGCATATATTCATCGCATTTGTTTTCGGCATCCAGATATTTCCCAGGATCCGGTAACACCTGTCTCCGAATTTCCACCAGCCTTCATCACATCTGTAGGTCACGTCTGTAAATTGAATGCGATATTAAGTTAAATAACTTTATGTTTAATGAACATAATCTGCCCAAATGATTTAATGTTGGTGGCTTGAAATTAGTTCTACAGTAAGAGTGTTCTAAAGCAGTGCTCCCACTTAGCCGAGTTCGAGCGTATGACAACAGGCGCGGATCCAGGGGGGGGGCCGAGCGGGCCTTGGCCCCCCCCCCGCAAAAAAAAAAAAAAAAAAAAAGAAAGGAAAAGAAGGGAAAGGGAAAAAGGAGAAAAAGAGAAAGAAAGAAGAGGAAGAAGAAAAGAAAAGGGGGAAGAAGGAGATCGGGGGGCCGAAAGGGCCTTGCCTCCCAGGCTGTTAACCCCCCCCCCCTTACTGGCGTACTGATAGAGGGGGGGGGGTTGGGGAAATCAAATTCAAACGTGGTTTATTTCTAATTCCACAACGGTGGATTACAAATAATGCTGAAATGACGGGGATCGAGAGCCTCGAGCTCCCCCCCCCACCTTTCTTGAAAAAGTATATTAAAGAGAAATAAAATTGAATGAGAGCAAGAAAGTAAGAATAGTTAACTGCCAGTGTTAACAAAATAATGAGGCATCAAAATATGCTCATCTGACCGAGATTAAATGCCTAAAACCCCTAAAGTTCCGGGGGCTTTGCCCCCTGGATTTTATTTAGGGCCCTACGGCGGGCCCTTAGATGATCATCTGACGGTAAATTAATGCCTAATACCCTTGATTTTTGGGGGCTCCGCCTCCTGGACCCCACGCCAAATAGTGACCTGCCAGTGTCACAAAATATTAAGGTATACACAAAAATATGCTCATCCGACCCTATAATTAAACGCCTAAAACCCCTGAGCTTCAGGGGCCGGCTCCGCCGCCTCGACACCACCAGGGGCCCTAAGGCGGGCCCCTGAATGCTTATTTGACCGTAATTTATTGCCTTCAACCCCTGAGCTTGCGGGGCCGGACAAGGTATCAAGATGTGTTTATCTGACCGCAGGCGCGTAGCCAGGGGAGGGGGGGGGGGGGGGGCGGTCCCCCCCCAATCGGAAGAGGACGTAGGAAGAAAAAGAAGCAGACAAAGAACATCTTTGGAATTCAGTCAAGGATTAAGAGTATAGAGAACGGTACAACGCATCGTTTTCTTTCTCTAATAATAAAACGTCAAAGCCTCGCGCAGGAGGGTAGGGGGGGGGGGGGAGACTGAATTCAGACGAGGATTCAGAGGCGAGAACGGTAATACGAATCTTAAATGATTTAATAAAACGTAAAAGCATCAGAATTCAGACAAGGATTAAGAGTATAGAGAACGGTACAACGAATCGTCTTCTTTCTCTAATAATGTAATGAAACGTAGAAGCTTCCACGCTTCGCGCAGGAGGGGGAGGGGGGGGGGACTGATTTTAGTCAAGGATTAAGAGTCGAGAACTGTACAGCGAATCGTTTTCTTCCTCTAATGATTTAATGGAACGTAAAAGCCCTCCGCGCTTCGCGCGGGAGGGGGGGGGGGAACTGAAATCAGACGGGGATAAAGGGTCGAGAACAGTACAACGAATCGTCTTCTTTCTTTAATAGTTTAATAAAACGTCAAAGCTTCCACGCTTCGCGCAGGAGGGGGAGAGGAGGACTGAATTTAGACAAGGATTAAGAGTCGAGAACTGTACAACGAATCGTTTTTTTCCTCTAATGATTTAATGAAACGTAAAACTTCCGCGCTTCGCGCGGGAGGGGGGGGGGAACTGAATTCAGACGAGGATTAAGAGTCGAGAACGGTACAACGAATCGTCTTCTTTCTTTAATAGTTTAATAAAACGTCAAAGCTTCCGCGCTTCGCGCAGGAGGGGGAGGGGAGAACTGAATTTAGACAAGGATTAAAAGTCGAGAACTGTACAACGAATCGTTTTTTCCTCTAATGATTTAATGAAACGTAAAAGCTTCCGCGCTTCGCGCGGGAGGGGGGGGGGAGGGAACTGAAATCAGACAAGAATAAAGTGTCGAGAACGGTACAACGAATCGTCTTCTTTCTTTAATAGTTTAATAAAACGTCAAAGCTTTCGCGCTTCGCGCAGGAGGGGGAGGAACTGAATTTAGACAAGGATTAAGAGTCGAGAACTGTACAACGAATCGTTTTCTTTCTCTAATGATTTAATGAAACGTAAAAGCTTCCGCGCTTCGCGCGGGAAGGGGGTGGGGGGGGGGGGGGAAACTGAAATCAGACGAGGATAAAGGGTTGAGAACGGTACAACGAATCGTCTTTTTTTTAAATAGTTTAATAAAACGTCAAAGCTTCCACGCTTCGCGCAGGAGGGGGAGGGGAGGACTGAATTTAGACAAGGATTAAGAGTCGAGAACTGTACAACGAATCGTTTTTTTCCTCTAATGATTTAATGAAACGTAAACCTTCCGCGCTTCGCGCGGGAGGGGGGGGGGGAACCTGAATTCAAAAGAGGATTAAGAGTCGAGAACTCTACAACGAATCGTCTTCTTTCTCTAATAATTTAACGAATCGTAAAATTTTCCGCGCTTCGCGCGGGAGGGAAAAAACTGAATTCAGACGAGAATTATTTTCGAGAAAGGTAAAACGAATCGTCTTCTTTCTCTAATAATATAATGAAACGTAAAAGCTTGGGAGGGGGAACTCGCCCCCCCCCCCCCTACACTGACCCCCCCCCCCGCATTACGTCACTGTTGGTCACCATTACGTACCATTATATGGCTCGCATATTTTCAAATTTGGGCCCCCCCCCTAAGAAATCCTGGATCCGCGCTTGTATGACAATTAAGCCGTTTAATCATTAAAACATATTTCTTGATATCAAGAAATAATTTTACGTTGTAAAGCAATGGTAATTCTTGATATCAAGAAAGATGTTTTAATGATAAAACGGCTGGCCATAAGCTCGCGCCAGCTCGCCACAACTCGAGGCTCCAACTCGGCTAAGTGGGAGCCCTGCTTAAAGAAAATCTTTTGGGCTGCATATTAAATAATATTCATGGTACCGATCACAGAAGGTATTCTGCATTTGGTGCGGCGATAGAATTTTAAATCAGTGCGGAGATTGATGAAAGTGCACTTTATATATGATACAACACACACACGCACACACGCAAATATGCACACACATTTATATATGTACATTATAAATACCATTGCTAAAATGGCTTCAATTTTTTAGTGTTGACATTCATAAAATTCACGTGATTAAAGCTGGAACAATAAGTGCATGGGCAAAATGAATAATATGAAACAAAGAGATAACAAATTCGATTGAATGATTCTCATGGTGATGAAAATGTGTAGTCATAGTCCTACGCTGTTAAAAATAACACATACACAAAGGGATTATAAAAAACAATCCTAGTGACGAAGTTGAATTAACTTTGACTTAATTTGATGCACAATGATAACATTGATATGACAGTAGGTAACCTCTGTAAATGAATGGAACAATAAGTGCATGGGCAAAATGAATAATATGAAACAAAGAGATAACAAATTCGATTGAGTGATTATCATGGTGATGAAAATGTATAGTCATAGTCCTACGCTGTTAAAAAATACACATACACAAAGAGATTATACAAAACAAGCCTAGTGACGAAGTTGAATTAACTTTGATTTAATTTGATGCGCAATGATAACATTGATTTGACAAAGTTAGAAAAAATGAAATATGTAAGAAATGGAATGGATAAAGTATTAAAATCGACGGGAAAATAAAAAATAAATCTGGAACAAATTAAGAAACAACGAGCGAGATGTATCAAAGCTCATGTACAGTTTTGGTGCTAAAAAGAATATTGGTATGAAACGTATTGGATTTAGTCTCACTTTGTTCTCCCGACTTAAAGGACTCGTTGGCGAGATCATTTAATATGCTATCTCAATATGATTGACAGTGAATTTCAGTGTAAGTAAGTAGGCTCTTAAATTTTCTCTTGCAAGCAAACTAAAAAGTAATATGCCCTCTTCTCCCTTTTTCCATTTTCGAGGGAGGGGACGGAGATGACGGAAAGGCTCCCGTTGCCCTCTTGGATCCACCACTGAACGAAATCGTGTCATGGTATTGACACCAAAATAGTGTGTATCATATAGTTAAAGCACAGATTATATTGAAGCACCTCTTTCCCCTGATCATGTCCGATATGAGCGCTATGAAAAAACCTTATCCCAATCATTTTAATATAGCATAAAGAATCAATTTCATACTATTTTTCATTCAATTTCGTCCCGAAACTCATAATCTTGCCCATTTTTATAGTCATCGTCTTTGGTTCTTCGTTCATTTTCGGACTTTGCCCAATCAATTTCATCATTCACATCCTATTTCATCAAAAGCAAATCAAGTTCGTCATCCTCGGCTGCCACCGTAAAATAGTTTTAATCAATTTAGTCATTAAAAAAAAGGATTTAGTGGTCAAGATATTCTATATAACACACCATAATTGACAGGCGTGAATACAAGTCAAATTTTATCGGAAATCTCGACAAAATTGTTGATAAAAATCAACCTAAACTACCATTCAAAATTAGACATTATGCAATGTAGGCCTACCAGGAATACATGTGATGAATAATATAGGATTTCCCGGCCAAATTCGCGAGTTTGTCATTCAAATTCATTTGTCTTGCGTTCAAATTCGACGGTTTTAGTGCTGTCGGGTATATCTCGGGTTTATATTCCTTTTTCTAGATTTCAAATCTATGAAGTTTTCGTTAGAATCTATGTATGTTTCATTCCAAAAGGTGCTTCTTTCGCTATTTGGTCATTCGATTTAGAGCAACACGATTTTCTGACATCGCGACGGTGTACTTCTAGCATTCTAATTCATTTGGAGCATGCAAATTAGCACTTTGTGCACTAAAATTAATGGTCAATATACATTTCTCGTTTATTAAACGCTTTTTATAGCTCATTCTTTTTCTTTCAAGATCGTTTGTTCATGTGTATTTCATCCTATTTTATTGTCTTGCATTTATACTCTTTATATACTTTTAGATTTATCAGATATTCATCAGCCTTTAAGTTTGATTGTTAAAAAAAGACTTACATCTACGGACTTGATGGTCTCAATATTTGTGTAAATTTTCATGTAAGGAAGTTGTTTGTCTTGTGTTTCATCATATTATTTATCACAATTTCATTATGGAGGAAGTGTACAATATTTTGACTGGGGTAGGTGTTTTTGTATCCCCACTTTTCCGGGGTATATGAACATTTCCGTTCAGAGATGCCATATCCCTTGATTTCGCCCCTTCTTTACCTAATGTCTGACTACAAACCAAGGGTGTCGATTTGTATCCGCGGTTGGGGGGGGATGATAGGTGCCAAAATATTTTCGGCAATGGATCAAAGCAACAAAGAAGTAGAAGCGTGTGGCAGGTTGCACCCCCTCCCCAAGCGCGTAGCCAGGATTTCATTTTAGGGGGGGCGGTAGTGAGCACGCGAAGCAAGCTCCCTAGGGGGTTGGGTGCAGGGAGGGGTAGTTTTCCCCTCCCCCGCGAAGCGCGGAAGCTTTGACGTTTCATTAAATTATTAGTGAAATAAGACGATTCGTTGGACCATTCTCTACTCTTAATCCTTGTTTGAACTCAGTTCCCCCCCTCTCTCGCACGAAGCGCGGAAGCTCTGACGTTTCCTTAGATTATTAAAGAAAGAAGACGATTCGATATATAATTCTCGACTCTAAAACCTTGTCTGAATACAGTTTCCCCGCTCCCGCGCGAAGCGCGGAAGCTTTGACGTCTCATTAAATTATTAGAGAAAGAAAACGATTCGTTGTACCATTCTCGACTCTTAATCCTTGTCTGAATTCAGTCCTCCCCCCCCCTATCGCGTGAAGGGCGGTAAGCTTTGACGTTTCATTAAATTATTAGAGAAAGAAGACGATTCGTTGTACCGTTCTCTAAATCATTGTATGAATTCAGTTTCCCCGCTCCCGCGCGAACTCCTTGTCTCCGATCGCATAACAAATTCGTCACAGAGTTCATCTATGTTTACACTGTTCAGGATTGTCTGATGTGCATTGCAGATTGCTACTTTTGGGCTTCGCGCTTAACATTTATCTCGTTGCTTTTTAACGCTGCGTCTTTGCATTTGGCGCACTGCATTTCTATGATGCTGTTGATTGAACAAATTGAATAAATTCATCAATTCCTGATGAGGCCGTATGAGCGAGAATTCAATTCATTCTTGTCTCATTTACGGTTGTCTCATTTACTTCGTATATTATGTATGTATTATGAAAATGAGATAGCAAAATGTGTATATCGATGGTCATCTTGCAAGTAATAACCATTAACTATTCTTATCGGGCTCTCATCATTAATTTTTCTCTTCATTTTTGTTGTTTTGATGGTGAATTATTGGGGGGGGGGATGATTGTACAGGCCATCCCCCCCACCTGAAATATTGGGGGGGATATATCCCCCCATCCCCCCCCCCCCCGGGATCGACACCCATGCTACAAACATAATATGCTTTGTCCTCAAAATTAATAAATTGAATAACAGAAAAGACCTCAATGGCAAATCATGTATTTAATTGCATTTTAATTGCAGTTGTAAACGTGGGTGGCATTTCTTCCCCCTAACATTCCTAACTTGAATAAACATAATTCGAATACGAATGACAGGTGTTAATTTGAATGATAAAAATGACGCCTCGACAAGTGACGATTAATTTGAATGCTAGTTGAGCAGTTTCTAAATTGAATGACAGATCTATGAAATCCTTCGACCAAAATCCTAAATTAAATACAAAATCGGGAAAATTTAATGATAATTGGCATGGCAAAGCTGATCTGCGCTAACTTAAATGCAAAGTAAATGAATTCGAATGACAAACTCGCGAATTTGGCCGGGAAATCCTATATATAATTTACTGTTCATTTTAACACGTTTTTTTTTAAATTCAAATGCATCTCCGTGCACTTCAATTCTTCCAATTCGGAATCATGGTAATATCAAAGTTAAACAAGTAATTTGTAATTCAAGTTTAACTTAGTCAATAGTCAATCAATTTCAACACTTGTCCATTCATTTTCGTCAGATTTCATTCGAATTCGTTTCACCTGGCGGTCCGCCGCAGAATCGAATTCGTTTTCTTGCAACTTTGGTAGATTCCCATTTAAATGTAATAACCCTTGTTAATTTTAATCATATTCCATTTTAAAGAGTACCGATCTGTCTAATGATACCTTATTTATAACTCTGCTGTCCCGGCTGAATGAGCAACAGGCTTTGAAAAAGTTTTGTCAAATTTCTCTTGTACCAAGTCTGGGCTAAAGCAATCAATGTGGGTCAAAACTCAAAGCTTAAGAAGTGATATTTAAGTCTAAGAAAAATAGTTGACTTAGTCATATTGATTTTGGGCGATTGAATAGAAAATGTAACAATGTCAACACAGACTTGTGAAAGTGCTAAATTAAAAGCAAAAAATATTACATTCTCTCTTTTTTGATAACACAATATTGGCTTCTCTCGCATCCCTTGTTTAAGGAAAGCGTTGACATTGAGTCATTCGAAATGGACAAAGTTTACTTGAAATGAAATCTTTGCAATGACAGTATACTGTAAATTGCATTGATAGTTATCAAAATTATCATCATGACTTTCATTCTTGCTTTTACTGAATCTTCTAGTTAAATAAATTTCTGAGTTTTTATGCGCTGTTCGAGACAAATAAGTTGTGCACTTTACGAAACATGTGAAATGGTGCAATGGACAAGTGAGCAGAGAGATCTTAGATGTCATGAAACAAGAGGTTAGTAGGCTGTTAAAATAATTTAGAGTTATCCGGTGGATTAAAAGTAGGTCTTGTGAAAACGCAAATATATCGGACCCCTTTTATGAACAAAATCTGAAGTATGCATGGAGGAAACCCAAGTAACATATGACCTGACCCACATTCGGTCCATCAGCCCAAATTTGATACAAGGATATTTCAACGGCACTTTTTAAAAATCCTGGTGCTCAGTCATCAGTAGCAGAAAAAAATAAGAATAGGGTATCATTAGGCAGAAAACAAGTTATTCTTTACAATAACATATTTGTCAAGGTCACAATGACAAACATTTTTCAATTATAAGCTACGAAAATTGTTATTTTTAAATATTTGTATACGCACCGTGTATATATTGCAGGAATACACAAATTTAAACATTTTCCAAACCGTCTCGCTTGGCCACAGCTGCATTCGTTTTTAATTATTCGTCTGTCAAATTCTCCATTTATCGAGATTAGTTTCGAATATGACACAATTTGATCGAAACAATTATTGTCGAGTTGTTACCGCAAAATGCGTTTTTTTAAAGCTGAAATAAGTATGCCTTCTCATGTTTAACACTTTAGGTCCGTTTAACAACATTTTATTCTATCTGGATGAAATTCCAAATAACCAGCAACATCTATGAAAATTTATTTACCGAACCTCTTGTGTAATTTTGTTAATCAGTATTTAATTACTATCAAAAATTTCCTTGAAGGACCAACAAAATAATTTAAATGGAGATGGTTTGCAAGATAAAAAGAACAGCAGAGATATTAATTTTCTTCAAAATCTTTTCTGTGATATGAAATAAAAAGAGGTGGGAAAATTTGACTTACCTTTTGTTTGTACATTTGATGTGAATCCTGTCAAAATCGCAATCAAGATTAGCCCAATCATGCTGGAGGAATTTGTCAAGGTTCCAGGGAGTTTCTACGACAAAAATCCTGACCAACCTCTCATGAAGTTAGCAACCTGAAGTGTGTTCTCAATCAGATTCTCCCTCCTTTTATTGTGTGCAGGAAAGCTCGAAATTAATTTAAACTGGGGTTTATAGTTAAATCCTCTCTTACGGAAGGGGATTTGGTGACAACAGGTACATTCATTAATACCACAGCTAACTCAACCGTAGCTAACCAATTAATTAAGTCAATTTGTATAGCATGAGAGTTGTAGGGAGGGTAGAGAGAGAGAGAGAGATAGAGATAGAGAGAGAGAGAGAGAGAGGAGAGAGAGGAGAGGGGGGGGGGCACAGAAGAGAGTTTAACGAAGAGGAAAGAGACTGAAAGAGCTCAAATAATTTACATTTGTATAATAATATTACAAGACATAAAAAGATAAAAATGATAAACAGATAAAAGAGGGAGAGAGAGAGGGAGAGAGAGAGAGAGAGAGAGAGAGAAAGAGGGAGAGGGGTGTGGGGCTTTGGATATAATGCTTCTATAGATGCACGGGGAGTGCAAGAGAACAAAGTGTGTGTATGTGAGATTTTGAGCTTTAGAGTATGTGTGTTGGAAAAATAGAGAAAGAGAGTAAGAGTCATTTCTGCTAAAGAAAAAGGCAATGTATCTGTAGATGCATGTGGATCTATCCTAGTTTAAGTGTGAAAGTGGAAAAAATATGGAAGATAAGAAGAGAAGCAGGCAGTGTAAGTGAAAAATAAGTACACATTTTTTTATTTCGAGCATTCGACACGCACGAGTTTCCTCTGCAAACAGGCAAGGAAATTAAGCGTAATTAATTGACTGATTTTTAAAGGATTATACTCTATACAAATGTTATTTATCTTCCGTCCTCAGGTGGAATCTTCAACGTCACCAACAAATCGTGAGATCATCTAGCGAACTCTAATAGAATGGCGATGAATACGAATATTTTGAAAAGGAGTCAGTGTCACTGTATTATGTATATCTCATCGAACTTTCATCTCTTTCGATTTTCCTCCCTTCCCCTTCTTTCTCTCTCCCCCCTCTCTCTCTCTCTCTCTCCTTCCCCCTCACGTGCCTTTCTCCCTCCTTCTGACTCCTTAATGTATCATTGATTTGACAAATCTATAATTACCATTCAAGTTTTGATCACGAATCATGAGATTCAGAATCTGAAAAAAAGTAAAATTATACAAGCTGTCTTTTTCCTGATAATATATTTGACATATATGTTGTTATATATGTTAATATGTTATATAAAGTATTTATGTTTTTTGTTCGTGTTATTAAGCCAAAACAGAGACCTACAGCTGATGTAACAGTTTTTAATTGGAGGGTATCTTAACATAAAAAGTTCTTCTTTTCACCTTCTATGGTCACGTAGTGGAAAGTACGAAAAGTTAGTAATATAAAAGCTAGGCCTTTTCCATATTTTCAAAGGCCAAATCTGACTGATTTTGAAGCTCTTCAGCCTGTTAAAACCAAGATTCTGGGTTAATTATTCATGAAGTTATTTGATCAATGCAGAAATAGGTAGAGCAGATTTAATTTAATTTCATGATTAAATCCCTCTGAACTGAATGGAAGATTTTTAGGCTTGCACTTTTATGATTGATTGCTTGCCTCATAGTTTCCATGTCTGTCTGAAGAAAAAAAGAAACATTGGGAAGCGGTTTGTCGAGAAATCCCATTGTTGTTTGTGCATTTATAACTATTCCAACAAGGACACGTCATACCGTATTCTCTCTGCCCTCTATAATTAACAATGTATCAACAATAGTCTCTTAACAAAAAGCTGAATCAAATCAAATCTGATAACCCATACAGGGTACAATATTTACAAGTTCATGTAGGGGATTCATTATGGTTTGTAATGCTCTTTATTAATCGGAACAAATCAAATCAAGGGATTTTTACCTCTAATACTACACTTAATTTTCAAATCTTTCATAAGAAAGCAAACGAGTAATATTATTAACACATAATAATAATAATAATAGCTCACATTTATAATGCGCCTAATACTACGTTTCTAGGCGCGGAACATATTACATTCACGCTACCCTTATTAATATACACACATATATATATATGAAATATATTTCTAATGTATTTTAATACACACGCACACACGCACGCGTGTCTCCTTCCACACACTCACTTTATGAACTTAGCATATTACCTCGTTTCCCACTTATTAGTGTTCATTCTTTCATTCAAAATTTAAAGCCGATTTCAGACTAAATTTTTTGATTTTATGTAGTTACATTTGTCCATTTTTTAAAGTAGGTTTGAAATGTGCTTGACACACACACCCACACTCAAACTCATCCGTACATAAACACAAACAAAATTGTCATTAAACTTCCCACACAATGCTAACAATATCAAAAGTGTTACAATAGATAAAATATCAAATGTTTCATAATAATAATAATAATAATAATAATGATGATGATGATAACAATAATAGTTGTGATAATAATAGTAATGATAATAATAATGATTATAATAATAATACTGGTTTCTCTTAAAGCGATTTTCCATTTACTCACCAAAGCGCTTTGAAAGTAATAAAAGCCCAATAAAAAAACGAACAAAATCAATCTGTCAGCCCTTTCTTTCGTATTTGTTTGTTTATAATTTCATTTAAAATCCATAGAAAGGGAATTAAAAACTAAATGGATGTTTGGCTCTATGATACATCCTACTTTCAAGGATAGTATATAGTTATTTCATTGAAAACATATAAATAATTTTAATAGATAAGCATTTGTATTATAATTTCTATTATATACAATCACGTTTGTTTATATTTATCAGCTTATCCTTGTGATGGAATACATACAATTAAGAAGGGATATGATAGTCTGGAGAAACTAACAGGATATATTAGCCGAATTAAATAACACTATTTCCGCTGGCATACGACCTTCAACTACGCGCGTAATTTATACACTAATCCTTGTCGCCTATTAAGCGCGAAAATAACCAAATCAAATATATTCCCATCTGTAGTGCGTATGTATTCGATAAGAAATATCAAAATATTTGATATAATAGATTTGATCTTATATTAAATGAGTGCTGAATGCCGAATGGGTATGTAATTTTGTCATTAAAAGGATTTAGAGGAATTAAAAACTATTGTTGACTTGTCCCTCATCTTGCCCCGCTTTTCTGTCCTCGTTCCCTCTTTCCCTTTTCATTCTTTTCCTTATTATTTTTTTTCAAATGTGAACGACGTATGTCGTGACCATCCCCTTTCCCTATCTAGTCTTCGGTCAAGACTAATCTAACCACATTAGCTTTCGCATCCTACCGGGTACCCATTTAATACCTGGGTGGAGAGTGGCAAATGTAGATCAATGTCTTGCCAAAGGATATTAGTGCCACCGCGGGACTTGAACCGCGGACCTTGTGATCCATAGTCCGCTCGACCACGACAACTGCTCTCTGGCAAGTATGATGTCACATTTCTAATCTATTGAGAGGGAAAGCGAGGGAGAGAGCAACATAGCAAAGGTGTATGTGTGTGTGTGTGTGAGAGAGAGAGAGAGAGAGAGAAAGAGAGAGAGAGAAAGAGAAAGAGAAAGAGAAACGGAGAGAGGGAGAAGATTGATCGACAGCGGCATAGAGGTTGAGGGGGCTAGGAGGGAGATAGATAGATAGAGATAGAGAGAGAGAATGAGAAAGAGAGAAGTGAAAATGAGTCTACAGAAAATAGTGTAACACTCATTACAGCTTCCTGGTAACATTAACAATTCCTGGAGCGAGTGGGTTTTAAGCCTATTCCGTAGTTCTCCTCGTGTACAATGGTTACATCACTGTATACCAAGTTTTATCAGTCATAACAAGGACAATCAATCATACAAAATTGCGTTATTGTCTATAACATGATTATCTGCTTGATTATAATCATGTAGTCTAGAAAAAAGACTTCAAATGTTCATTATATACACGGACGGACAATATTTACATTTCTTTGTACAGTTATCTAATCTATAAACCATATATTTACTGTTTCATCATTCATTATACTAAATCAGACATTATGCTATTGCCCACGTTCGTTATTGTAGTTAAAATTATATTTGTTACCGTTTTCTCCTAACCATATTGGTGTTAATGTCTTATCATGCTCATGTCCAACCAAAGTGTAAATAATTGTATATGGATCTTTTTTCCGTTTAGAACCAATTTGAAAATGATCTAATGAATAAATAGTTCCATACTCTATACAAGACCATTATATTGAAAGAAGGCTTTAAATCGCCAAATATATAGGAAACACTCAATTTATATCCATAGTTGTTGTCTTTCCGTCATACAAAATAATACTTGTTGGCTATAATCTTTAAAATTATTTAAGACTAAATCGTACGAATTAATTACGTATCACTTTTGTGTAAAGTGATAATTTGTTGCACACCTAAGGCATGTAAAAGAATTCCTTAAAAATGCTCGACTTTATATGAAAAAAGTTGCCTAGTTGTACCATGGCCGTGAATGAGGAGTGAATTATTTGCGAGCTAAATCATGTACATTCTCATGAAAATATATGATAAATGCAGTTTCATTACGAATACCTAAGCCCTACATTCTTGAACTCATGAACTCATCATGCCTCTGCTTATTGAGTGCTCTGCCTCCAGCTATCTATCAAGTTATATATATGTATCAGATCATTCAGCCACTTTACATTCACATGCCCCTCATGATGATAGTCAGTCATACTAATAATTTATAATAATTTTATAATAATTTTCTATACTTGGGGAAGCCCCATAAGCATCAGTGCTGTTCTTCATAAGGACCCTGCAATTTATAGTACCCCAGCATTTACCAGGTATCCTTTTACAGCTTGGTGGAGATTGGCAAATGTGGAATAATTTCTTTCCAGAGGACGTCAGTGCCACGCTGGGATTTGAACACTAAACCCTTGGATTGACAGTCAAGTAAATGAACCACAATACCACGACACCTTTACCTTCTTATCTTCTTATTACAATATTGATGATTATACTACAGTTGTAACTATGATGACAAAGGCAACTGCCAGCCAAAAAACTCAATTTAATATAGCATTATAGTGACAAGTGAATCTCAATGTAGTTTGAAAAATCCATCACCTCCATTAAGTCAATATCCAGGCTATTACATTTCAGGTGTGTTCTGATATAAGTACAAAGAACTAGATCTTGATGAACATACCTTTAAAATACACGTGAGTTTGATTATTTAACCATATCAATGTTGTTCTTGTGAAGGGAATTTGCTTTGTGACCTCCGAGACTTGTACACACCATGATATCCAAATAATTATCTTGTTTATCGGCAAGAAGATACAAATTTGTCTGGCCCGGTCAGATTTATTAAAATTCTTTGTGATTAAAGTAAAATGTCCTAACTTTAAAAAGACACTATTATTGTGACGTTAGTCAATACTTGCCAACATGATTAGAACACATTACTTTTGCAATCGTTAGTTCTATATCAGTCATTCTGTAATGCCTATATCCTGCAAAGTTCTACAGAATTTGAGGTTGGCTGCAAAAGGGACATAGTACCTTTAACGAAATGAAAATGACATCATGTTTGACCCGCACCTCCATCCCAAAGTAAAACCTACAACATCAATTCACACTAACTCACACAGACACACCCACCCGAACACGCACACATGCACACACCCGCCAACACTAAAATACACAATGTTTGTTATTTACAGAAAATGAAGTCGAAGTCTATATATCTAAACCTAACCCGTGACTCACAGTGTTTCCCTTTATATCTTTCAAATAAAACCAGTTTGTAGATACAGTTTACCGATGAGTAGAAAATTCCATTGCTACCACATTTGTAAAACCCATTGAAGTGAGTTATGGATAGGTGCTCATGAAAGTTAAATAATGCACTGAGGTTGCATTCCACGAAACCAGATTTGTAGTATTCTACCTATTTTTCCTAATCGGAATATTGTTTCTTCTTTGCGTGTCCTAATCAGAAAGTTGATAAGTATTTTTTTCTGGAAAAAGGTGCACTACTAAGTGCTTGCATATTGCTACCCTCAAACAACCGATAGTCTTACTTCACATTTACTTCTTATACGCATGCTAGTTATACATTTCGCATTCAAAATGACGTTCAAACATGTACACGAAAACCGATATGGTATGTTTTTGACTCTGCTAACGATAATGCGTAAACTACACACTTGGACATGAAACTACATCAACTGGCTGTCCCTGCAGATTTACTACATGAACAAATCTTGCAAATGTGAGAAGAAAAATCATCGACTATCGAATTTATAAACACCAGGGAAAACGAACTCGAAACTGACAGTTGTGCAGTATTTTATTTGTTAAATGCTGCCACGAGGTTCGAAGAAAGAAGACCTGGAGAGTGCTTGACATATACTAAGATCAACTTTAAATTGGACTTAACTGAGGCAGGCCTTTCATGCCACTGTTTTCTCTCACCATTTATTGGCATGGTCTCTCAAGGGGTGTACAAATCATGGTCAGAAATCTACAGAATTTTCATTTCTGATAGTTCATTATTGAAGGAAAAAATATTATATAAAGATCTTAACGGTGAGATCAACCAGTGGCATGAATGGCCTGCCATAGTTAAGTCCAACTTACAGTCGATCTTAGTCTTTGTGAAACACCACCAGGCCTCCTCTTTGGAGGCCATAAATAAAATAAAACCTTTACCGGAACTCAACCACCTCTATTCACCAGTTGTCTATATGCAATACGGGGCAATCTTTAAATTTCCCTCTTGTGGATATTAGGTAAATCTATGGTTCATAATAGGAACACCCTTCCTCTTCTTGGAATGCACTATAATTGACCTGGTTTCGGGTACTGTAGTTGAGATCACAGACGCCATCTTTGAAATTGAATGAGACGCAGAAGTCCTCCTTCAAGCACTCAGCAGCACAGCGGGTCTTGGACTTCTTGGGGACCGTCTTCTGCGTGAACCCTCGGAGACAGCGGTTAGAGAGCGGTGACGCGGTGTATGTGCTGGATCGTGTGACGGCGGCTGGAGCTATATGTATACATAACAAAGTATGCCACTCACAATTGAGCAAGCATTCTGATAACTGAAGATTACTTACACAAAAAATAAAAAATAAACAACAGACCCCCCTCAAAAAAAGCCCCCAACTACAACCAACATAGAAATAATTGTTTGTGCCCATGAAATTCTTTATATTGGTGAAATCCACGCGCTTCTTGACGTTGATGTCTTGTCTACCATGCATTAGTAAATTTTAATACATAATATGATATTGTTGCAATGCCTCTATTAACCTAAACAAAATCTGAATGATTTTTATATTAATAATAAAGATTTTGGTATTCAATATGTAGCTCAACTTAATGAAAATGATACAGTTCCCTCATATTCATACAAACAGCAAACAATGCGTGCAATATTTATTTTAATTTGTTGACCCTTTTTTCCAGTCATCCTTCATTCATTCTAAAATGAAGCACCAACTGGCCATAAACGTTAATTAAGAGAACACAGCAAATGGGACTGGGAACAAAATGAATGTAGAGAATGTAAACAAAATATCATTAATATTCCATAATGACTTATTTTGTTTATATATTTTTTACATTACAGGGATTCATAGAAGACCCTTTTTAGTGCTGAATGAACTACCCTGTTTTTTGTTATACGTAGTAAATAAAAGATATATAAACAAGTATAATACAGCCAATAAAACACTGAAATGTTTTACCGCTTGATACTCGAGGTTTAAGGTGTGTGCAAAGTAATCTGCACCCTATCTTAAAAGTTCACATTACCTTCACAGAGTACTTGAGATGTCGTCTCGCATTTCTGGGCTCCAAGTCCGGTAGTGTTTAAAAGATACACACAATCTTCATCATCATGGTGTTCATATCCACTTCCCCACCATCCTATCAGAGTACAGCATTCGAGAACACGACATCCACATGAAAGAGATAACATCGGGAGATCAGTTTTGTTGTGGAAAGAGATTTCATTAATGGCATATTTGTCGAGGAGTTATTTCTGGATACTCTATCGATAATATAAAAGTTGTGGAAGGTTAGATACCGGTAATGAAACATTAAATTTTAGAGAATATAAAACATATTGTACGTTACACTCTCAGTTGAGACGATGTATTTATTTTCTTATGTAATGTCTGCCTTTCAAAATAAGTTGTCATACGATTGCATGATGGGTCCTCAAATTTATCTTTAAACGGCATGTCCACTCCACAACTTACTTACTTTTAATAGAAGCAGAAAAATCAGACAAACTAATAAAAAAAGGTTTGAGCAAAATAGGATAACTAATAAAAAAGTTATGAAGTTTTAATTACATGACAAACTTTGAAAATCACAAGACAAATTGACAACTCACTTAGAGTCTGGGATGTCATTGCCTCACTATCCACTTATTGTTTTCTTCATATTGATAGTATCAATTTACAATTCCCCCCTAAATATCTGATTTCCTCACACCAACTTCCACGTTATATTGATAGTAATATGTTTTTGTGAATATGCACTAATATATAGTAATTTTTTGTGTTACATCATGAAAAATGTGAATTTTGATAAACTATTAATATGAAAATCAATGATTATGAATTACAATATTCAGAAAATAGTATCAATTCTTCAAAGTTCATAAAAGATTTTGTGAAATATCATGCACACAATATAATACAAATCATATAGCCTGGGCAAAGGCATTGGAAAATCAGGTTTTGGGGGATATAAAGGGAAATTAATGGGATAAAAATTATATAAAGCAATTGATAAATAGTAAGGCAATGACGTCACAAACTGATAACCAAATTGGCAATTTGTGTAGTGAAATTCTAACTTCCATATTTGTCCATACTTAAACAAAAAAAATCATAACTTCTTTATTAGTTATCCGATTTTACTCAATTTTGTTTTGCTCTGTTTCTCTTGTTTTCTGCATCTATTAAAAGCAAATTATTTTTGGAGTGGACTTAGCCTTTAAGGCCCTTTTCACGATGTTGAGATGGTCGGGTGGCGACCCCCCCCCCCCCGGGGCCTCTCCCCCACTGATTTTTTTCCTCAGAGTTCAACGGGACCACAGCAGATAATGTTACTTGGCGCCAGGGGCGGCGGAGCGACTTCCAAAGTGGGGGGGGGGGGCACCAACAAAAAAGGGCACTTTCTGAAAAAAAAGGCATCTTCACAGAGAAATTTCAAAGCGAAAATATACAATTTTTTAGACATTGGACATATTGGCCCGTATTCTGAAGTCGTGTCTAACTCCTGTTTAACTAAACAGATGTTTAACTTTAGACATGACTAAGTTAGACACGGCCTCAGAATACGGACCATTGTGATTAAATTATCAGGGATTTTTTCAATATTTGTTTCTCTTTATACATCATATAAGACATTGCTTAATCATCATACTTTGCAGTTGGGTTTGATGGTCTGAAAATTCATTTGAGAGCGAGCAAAATGTTCAAGATTTGTGAGGTCGCAGTGCAAAAAATTACATCTTATCAAGAGGAAAAACCCAATGCTGATAATGATAATAATAATTATCTTTTAAAGTCCCCTCAAAATTGTATTAAGTTAAACCAAAAATGGAAATTCTTTTTGCCCAATTGATGGGGTTATAAGCACATTATCTTGACGGAACACTGAAAAGAACTTTGATAAGTTACATAATTAGAACATCTATAACTACGAATGAGCAAGCTTTGGGGGAAATTGCTCTTAGCCGCTTAAAACTAGATGCCCGTTTAATGATGAGAGGAAAAGGGGACACTTATCAAAAGGGGTAAGACACTTATTAAAAAAGAAAAGGAGCACGTTTCAAAGTACAAAGGCTAATAATCATGGGGCACTTCTTACACGCATCACGGGTGAAAAGGGATTTCATGAGAATGGGAAATGGGCATTTGTCGACGGAAAAGAGCCACCCATTAGATTTTGATAGGGGCATTTATAAGGAGTGAATAGGAGCAAAACGGGAAAGGTTCCTTATTAGAAAGGAAAATGGGGCAATTATCATTGTTAAAAGGGTAATTATCAGATGTGAAAAGAGGTACTTATCGCATCTGAAAAGGGGCACTGACCATACATGAAAAGAGGCACTTATGAGAATGAAAAAGGGACACTAATGATAAAAGGCAATGTTGAAGGAAAAGGGGCACCGATCAGATTTTAATAGGGGCATTATGAGAAGGGGGAAGTGGCTCTTATTAAAAAGAAAAGGAGGCACATGTTAAAATACAGGGGCACTTATCAACGATAAGAAGGGGGTAAATATGAAAAGGGAAAGGGGGCACTTATAAGAAGGAAAAGAGCATTTATTAGGAAGGAAAAGGGAGACGTGTCAGAATAAAAGGGGCATTTATAAGACATAAGAGATGAAAAGAGCACTTATCAGGAGGGTAAGGGAGACTTATCAAAGTAAAGGGACACTTATGAGAATGAAAAGGAACAAGTTTCATATATGAAAAGGGGCACTTATGAGAAGGGAAGGGGCTCTTTTTTATGGGGGCACTTATCATAAGGCACTTATTAAACAGGAAATGGGGAACATGTGAAAATATGAGGTGCGCTTATTCGAGTTAAAAAGGGGGTAGTTATTAAAAAGGGGAAGGGGCACTTTTTACAAAGGAAAAGGGGAACTTGTCAAAGCAAAGGGAAACCTCTCAGATTTGAATAGGGCAATTATCAGAGGTGAAGGGGGCGCTTATCAAAAGTGAAAAGGGGCGCTTCTCGTACCTGAAAAGGGGAACTTACTAAAGATTAAAAAAGGCACTTATGAAAATGAAAAATGGACACTTATTGCAAAGGAAAATGGGAACTTGTCCAAGGAAAAGGGATGGTGTCGAAATAAAGGGGCACTTATCAGAGGTGGAAAGGGGAAGGGGAAATTTTTAAAAATGAATAGGGGCACTTGTCAAAGTAAAAGGGGCACTTTTCCTATGTAAAAAGGGGCACTTCTTACAAGGTTAATGGGGCATTCTCAAATTTAAAAAGGGGCACTTTTGGGGTACTTGAAAAAGTGGGAGGGCACTGTGCTCCCCTGCCCCCTGCCCTCTGGAGCACCGCCTCTGCTTGGCGCATTGGTAACCGTCACTAAAGGTACATTCACGAAATAAATCATCAACATTAGAAACTTGACAAATTTACCTATTCCACTATAAAGCTCCTAACATCATCTTGATCATGTTATAATTATGGAAATAAAAAGATGATTAATTTGCCGAGGTTTTCTTAATTCATACGTGATATACTGTAATTGATACTCTTGGTGAAGATGAATCCAATCGATTGCCATCACCAAGAACCAAAACCTTTCCGACGGTGTTGCACGCGCCGAGTGAGTCTTAAAGAGAACCGGTAACTTTGTCTCAGATTCTGAAACAAAATCCTGGATTTAGTTCATGCTGCAATGATAATTATAAACCTTTAGGTCAGTCAGGAACTCTTTTACAAGCCGATCGCCTGTATGATTATCAAGATATTTATGATTGGAAATCGAAACCAAATTTTGCGTTTGCCCAACGGCTTTCATAACACTACAGTCTATTGGGGAAAACGAGTATTGTAAAACCGGTCACTCAAAGATTTTTACTTTTTGAGGCACGTCTTGATCATTTTGAAGCGCGATTTTTTTAGGTCTTCAATATTACACCATAATTATCACAGACACTGGTAGCACGTAGGGTCGTGCATCTCAGATTTAACATTGTTAAACGATGCCTTTAACTGTCTCCGCAAGAAAGCCTTCCAAAGGCCATCACAGCCGCGCTTGTTGGCGAGCTCGCGCGTGAGTGTGTTGCTAGTTTTGTTCCTTAATGGAAGGGGAGGGGGTGTTTCAGAAATGGTTTCATGTATGAAATGGGTGTATAGTAATCATTCCTAGAATCATAAATATTTCTACCCTTTTCCTTATATTTTCTGTACGTACCACCAGTGCTGTCAAACACTGTTCCATCTATACAGGTGGGTGTTCCCGCCTCACACCCTATCCACACATCGGTGATAGGTGCAGCAATCGGATTATCAGGCGCGCTGACCGAGCCAAGGCCGTTGATGTATGAGGACACTGCGTCGTACTCCTCTTGCGATGAAGGGACGAAGAGTTGAGCCTTCGCCGCGGTGCATACATTTGTCGCATTCGTTTTTGCCATCCACTTATTACCCAGGATTCGGTAACACCTCTCTCCAAATTTCCACCAGTCTTCGTCGCATCTGTAGGTCACCTCTGTTAATTAAATGCGATATAGAGTTTAATAACTATTTTTTAAATAAAAATGATCTGTTCAATTGATTTAATGTTGGTGGCTTGTAATAAGATCTAATAAGAGTACTTAAGGTATAGTTTATGAAGTTTTCTAACAAATCGTCTTAGGCTGCATGTAAAATAATATTAAAGGTCTTTGGTACCGATCACAGAAGGTATAAAGCTCTGCACCATTGTTAATGGTGCGGAGATTGATGAAAATGAACTATATATATATATATATATATATATATATATACACACACACACACATACACAAGCACACGCACGCACACACACACATATATATATATATATATATATATATATATATATGTATATATAAATACCATTGATAGAATGGCTTAATTTGTACTGTTGACATTCATAAAATCCACGTGATCAAAGCTTGAACAATAAAGGCATTGCCCAAATGAAGAATATAACAAAGAGATAAATAATTCAATTGAATTATTCTCATGGTGATGAAAATGAGAAGTCATAGACTAACGCTGTTGAAAAAGTGCACATATACAAAGCAGGTTTCAGGAATTGATGAACTGACAAGCCTAGTGACGAATAAAAAAAATGTTTTGACGATATCGACTACAAAATGACGAAATTGATTCATGCAATCTTCCGTTGGCAGGCGGGGTTGAAGGACTTGAATTGACTTTAAAGAAAATGGATGTGAATGATGAAATTGACTGGACAAGTTCAAAAATGAATGACCAAACACGAAATGACAATGAAAAATGCAAGATTAGGTAATAAAAAAAGTATTTATGTGGACGGAAAATTATTTATAATTTTGAAACGCTTTAAAAGAAAAGGAGATAGTATATTAGAGCTCATGCACAGTTTTGCATAAATATTTGCATAAATCGTGTTAAATTCAGTCACACATTTTCCTCCTGATTCGTTTGGATTGGTTTGCGAGATTATTTAATATGCTATCCATAATTTACGGTAAATTTCACTGTAAATCTCTGAAAGAAACTCTGGATCACAACTATACACTATGGCATGCTAGGCTTTTAATTTTTCTTTGACAAGCAAACAAAAAGTAATATGTCCTCTTCTCTCTAATCCAATTTGCGGGGGGAGGGGACGGCTGCGGAGATGATGGAGAGGCTCCCGTTGCTCTTCCGGACCCACCACCGAACGAAATCGTGTTATGGTATTGGCACCAAAATAATGTGTATCATAGTTCTAGCACAGGTTATATCGAAGCACCCAACGCCCTGAACATGGCCGATATGAGCGGTATGAAAAATCCCTATCACAATAACTTTTATAAGCCTTTTATTTCCCGTCCATTTTAGCACTTATTAAACAAAATCGTAATTTTGTTCATTCAATTTCGCCCCGAAACTCATGATCTCGCACCTTTTATAGTCATCGTCTTTTGGTCATTCATACATTTTCGAACTTTGGCCTATCAATTTCATCATTTACATCCAATTTCGTAAAAAAAAAAAAATCAAGTTCGTCATCCTCGGCTGCTTCCATAAAAGAGCATTAATCAATTTCGTCATTTACAAAAAGAGTGTTAAATAGACGGGAAATTCTGAATAACACACCACGACTGACAGGCGTGAATGCAGGTCTAATTTCTGTCGGAAATTTGAAATATTGTCGGTAAAAATTAACCTAAACTTCCATTCAAAATTTCGACATTATGCAATGTAGGCCTACCAAAATTACCTGTGATGAATAATTTAAAATTATTGTACCGTAAATTTTAACACTTTTTTTTACAATTCAAATTCATCTTCATTGGAATTCGGGATCGTGGTAATGTCAAAGTTCATTAAGTAATTTGTAATTCAAGTAAGTCAATGTTCAATCAATTTCAACACTTGTCCATTCATTTCCGTCAGATTTCAATCGAATTCGTCTCACCTGGTGGTCTGCCACAGAATGTAATACTAAGCAATCGAATTCGTCATCGTGCAATCATTTCATTCAAATCCCTTTCATAGACAAGACATTTTAACAAACGAGTGACGAACTTTATTTGATTTTGACGAAAGTGGATATGAATGATGAAATTGACCGGACAAGGTTAAAAAAATGAATGACCAAAGATAAAATTGACTATAAGATGTCCAAGATTTGAAGTTTCGGGACGAAATTAAATGAAAAAGCAAGAATTGGAATGAAAAATCAGTGTTTAAATGGACGGGAAAACCAAAATTAAAAATGCGTATTAAAAAAAAGGAAAACCAACATTTGGTAGATTGCCATTTAAAAGTTATAACCTTTGTGACCTTGAATTGTATTTTATATCAGAGTATGAAAAATCCCTATCACAATAACTTTTATAAGCCTTTTATTTCCCGTCCATTTTAGGACATATTAAACAAAATCGTACTTTTTTCATTCAATTTCGCCCCGAAACTCATAATCTCGCACTTTTTATAGTCATCGTCTTTTGGTCATTCATTCATTTTTGAACTTTGGCCAATCAATTTCATCATTTACATCCAATTTCGTAAAAAAAAAAAAAATGTCATCCTCGGCTGCTTCCATAAAAGAGCATTAATTAATTTCGTCATTTACAAAAAGAGTGTTAAATGGACGGGAAATTCTGAATAACACACCACGACTGACAGGCGTGAATGCAGGTCTAATTTCTGTCGGAAATTTGAAATATTGTCGGTAAAAATTAACCTAAACTTCCATTCAAAATTTCGACATCATGCAATGAAGGCCTACCAAAATTACCTGTGATGAATAATTTAAAATTATTGTACCGTAAATTTTAACGCTTTTTTCTACAATTCAAATTCATCTTCATTGGAATTCGGGATCGTGGTAATGTCAAAGTTCATTAAGTAATTTGTAATTCAAGTAAGTCAATGTTCAATCAATTTCAACACTTGTCCATTCATTTCCGTCAGATTTCAATCGAATTCGTCTCACCTGGTGGTCTGCCACAGAATGTAATACTAAGCAATCGAATTCGTCATCGTGCAATCATTTCATTCAAATCCCTTTCATAGTCAAGACATTTTAACAAACGAGTGACGAACTTTATTTGATTTTGACGAAGTGGATATGAATGATGAAATTGACCGGACAAGGTTAAAAAAATGAATGACCAAAGATAAAATTGACTATAGGATGTCCAAGATTTGAAGTTTCGGGACGAAATTAAATGAAAAAGCAAGAATTGGAATGAAAAATCAGTGTTTAAATGGACGGGAAAACCAAAATTAAAAATGCGTATTAAAAAAAAGGATAACCAACTTTGGTAGATTGCCATTTAAAAGTTATAACCTTTGTGACCTTGAATTGTATTTTATATCAGAGAGTTCTGATTTTCTGTCTAATGATACCTCATTCAAAACTCTGCTGCCACGGATGAATGAGCAACAGGCTTCAAACAAAGTTTTGTCAAAATTCTCTTTTACCCAGTTTGGGCTAAAGCAATTTATGTGGGCTAAAAGGCATTTGTATTTAAGTCCGAAAACAATTGTAAAAAATTGATTTTTTTTTCTTTTGTGTTTGAATAGAAAATCCAACAATGTCAAATCAGACAAAGTGCTCATTTTAATGCAAAATTTATTATATTCTCTTTGTATAATGACAAATCTTGGCTTCTCTTGCATCCCTTGTTTAAGGAAAGCCTCAACATTTTGTCATTCAAAATGGATAAAGTTTACCTAGAATGCTATTTGTTGTCATGAAAGTCTACTGTCAATATCAATGATAGTTATCAAATTCATCAATTTGACATTCATTGTTGCATTTACTTTAAGTAAGTGATTCTCTGAGCTTTTCTGCACTGTTTGAGACAAATAGGTTGTGCACTTTACGCACTTTAAGCAGCATGTGAAATGGTACGATGGACAAGTTAGCAGAGAGATCTTTACATAGATATCATGAAACAAGATGTTAGCAGGCTGTTTAAAATAATTCAAGGTTATCTTGTGGATTAGAACGAGGTATTGTGAAAACGTAGATACATCGGACCACTTTAAACGACGAAGCTCTGGAGTATTCATGAAGCAAACCAAAGTATCTCATACATATGACCTGACCCACATTCGGTGCATCACACGAGGTGATTTCGACGGCCCTTCTTAAAACCCTTGTGCTCAGTCATCCGTGGCAGAAAAAAACTTGAATAAGGTATCACTAGACAGAAAACAAGGTACTCTTTTCAATGAAATAGATTTCAATTTGAAAGGAATCAAAACAAGTTAAAACAATGTTACTTACCTTTTGTTTGTACATTTGATGTGAATCCTGTCAAAATCGCAATCAAGATTAGCCCGATCATGCTGGATGAATTTATCAAGGTTCCGGGGAGTTTCTACCAACAAAATATCCTGACCACACTCTCGTGAAGTTAGCAAACTGAAATGTGATTTCAATCACATTCTCCCTCCTTTTATCGTGAGGAGGACAATACGAAATTAATTTCGACTGGGGTTTATTGTCTGATCCCCAGTTACTGAAGGGGATTTGATGACAACAAGCACATTCATTGATACAACAGCTAACTCAACCGTAGCTTACCAATTAATTGCATCAATTTATGTAAAATGAGAGTTGAAGGGAGGGTAGAGAGAGAGAAAGAGAGAGAGAAAAAGAGAGGGAGGGGGGGCGCAGGGGGGGGGGACACAAATGAGAGATTGGCGAAGAAGAGAGAGAGAATGAGATAGCTCAAATAATTTACAATTTGTATTATCATACATGACATGTAAAGAACAAGTGATAACAAGATAACAAAAAGAGTGAGGGAAAGAGTTGTGGACATAATAGGGACTTTTAGATTTGCCGAACGACAACGTGGATTGCTACGATCGACGTCCTTTTAATGCACTGCCTTGAATGGACGTCACACGTATCAGTCCACGTTAATCTTATAGTCCCCAATTTGTCTATAGATGCACGGAGAGTGCAAGAGAGAAAGTGGGTGGATGTGAGATTGTGTGCTGTGGTGTGTGTGTGTGTGTGTGTGTGTGTGTGTGTGTTTAAAAGATAGATACAGAGAGTAAGAGTTGGTATTTTTGGTAGAGAAAGGGAACATATATCTGTAGATTCGTGAGGATCTGTCCTACTATTAGTGTTAAAGAGGAAAACAATTAAAATATGGAAAATATGGAGGGCAGCAGGCAGTATGGAGTGAGAGATCGGCACACATTTTTAATTTCGAGCACTCGACACGCGCGAGTTTCCTCTGCAAACAGGCAAGGAAATTAAGCGTAATTAATTGACTGATTTATAAAGAATTATACCCTATATCAATGTTATTTATCCTCCTGCATCAGGTGGAATTAATCTTCAACGCCACCATCGATTCATGAAATCATCTAACGCAACTGTAATAGAATGGCGATGAATACAAATATTTTGAAAACGAGTCAGTCAGTGTATATCTCATGGCCCTATCATCTCGATCACTTTCCCTCCCTTCCTCCTTCGCTCTCTCCCTCTCTATATATATATATTTCCCTCTCACGTGTCTTTCTCCCTCCCTCCAACTATATATCGTATCATTTATTTAGATAAATCTATAACTACCTTCAAGTTTTGATCAAAATTCATGAGATTCAGAATCTGAAAAAGTTAAATTATACGAATTTGTCTTTTCCCCTGATTACATGTTTTACATGTATATTGTTATATATGTTATGATATATCAGATATTGCTGTTATTCTTCGTTTAATAATTAAAAGCCAGAACAGAAACCTACAGATTATATAACAGTTTTTAAATGGAGGGTATCTCAACATAGAAGATGTTCTTCTCACATCTTCTTTTGTAATGAAAAGTAGGAAAAGTTAGTTATATCAAGTGTGGCCTTTTCCATATTTTCAAAAACTGTTTTTAACTGATTTAGGAGCTCTCCAATAAATCCGAGATTCTGGGTTAATTATTCATGAAGTTATTTGATCAATGCAGAAATAGGTGGAGCAGATTTGATTTAATATCATTATTAAATCCCTCTGATCTGAATGGAATATTTTTAGGCTTGCACTTTTATGATTGATTGCTAGCCTCCTAGCCTCAAAATGTCTGTTGGAAGAAAAAAAAACGTTGAGAAGCGGTTTGTCGAAAAATCCCATTATTATTAAAACATGTATAACTATTCCAACAAGGACACGTCATTCTACATTCTCTCTGCACTCAACAATGTATCAACAATAGCCCCGAACAAGAAACTGAATCATATCAAATAGAATAATCTATACAAGGTTCAATCTATCCAAGCTCATGTAGGGGTGTCGTGGTCGAGTGGATATGTCACCGGACATCACAAGGTCCGCGGTTCAAGTCCCGCCGCGGCACTAGTGTCCTTTGGCAAGACACTGATCTACATTTGCCACTCTCCACCCAGGTGTTAGAGTGGGTATCCGGTAGGATGCGAAAGCTAATGTGGTTTGATTAGCAATGGCGCTTGTAAAATGGCGACTGGCTGGAATGCTCCCCAGGGAGTGGAGAATGTGCATACCTTGTGTGCGGGTAAGCCTGAATCCGATGACAGGGGTAATAATATGTTCCGCGCCTAGAAACAAAGTATTAGGCGCATTATAAATGTGAGCTATTATTATTTATTATCATTTTTAATAGTCCTTTTTCATCGAAACAAATCAAATCAATGACTGTGTGCGCTTTTTAAGACCTATCGGACTTCAAGAATTTCTATGCATTACAGGGGAATCCAAAATCCTATATGAAGGTAATTATTTGAAATAAGATCATTTTTTCGATAACACCTAAATCTCTGTTTGTTGATAGAACATGTAATTTATTTATTTATTTATTTATTATTCTTATTTAGTAGGGTGGCTCCATCAGTAGTTGAATACTGTTTTCAGTGGTGGCCCTACAACATAAATACAAAATCTACAAACATATTGATGTAAACAATACAAATGGAGACAAAATAAATTTAGTTAAACCATTTTCGAACAAAAGAAAGCCTTAAATGAGGCTATGACGGTTTTCCATTAAAGGAATACTGTCTGAAGGGTCACTCCATATTTTCCGCACGAGTGAAAGATTTAGTCTTGTGCGCCGGTTTGTGTCTTGCCCACGATTTGTGCCATTCCTTCAATTTGGCAACAACAACATGGCAATTGCGAGATCAACCAAAAAACGTCATCTGCGGCTGGGGCCAACTCCATGGAGCGACGGAATGGAAGCAATTATTTCGAGTCTGTTGAATAAGTGATGAGAAATTTTGCTTGTAAGCCGTACCGATCCTTCAATTGGCAAGAACACGAACATGACAATTGTGAGATCAACCGAAAAACGTCATCCTCGGCTGCGACCAACTTGATGGAGCGATGGGAGAGCTGCAATTATTTCGAACCTGTTGAATAAATAATACTTTTACCAAGTATAGGATCACAGAATCTGTGATCCTATATAATCTGATTATCTTTTACAATGGGAAATATTCACTTTGCCCCTTCCTTACACAAATTAAATCGTGTGTCTGTAAGCACTGCAGAAGGGACGATTACGTTTTTAATGTACAACAGAAGTACATAATTTTGTCAAATCTTTATTTTCTTTCTTTATCAAAATTTCTTTGATTGTTGTATTGAGTCTTATCAAGGGTTTCATCATGATAACTTTTAATGCCTAATGACCAGGACCAAGATCTCAAATTTTCCAGCACAATACAATAGACTATACAAAAACAAAATCACATTTAAGAGCTCAATAGTCGCGTCAATAGCATATTTCACTGTCATATTCTAATTTCGCATTGTTTGTCCTACATGTTATGTTATAATTTAATTAAAAATCTGAATTGCTTCTTTGTTATAGTAGAAGGTTATGACGTAGTCAAGAAATATGTTATTGATGCTTTATAACTTTATACATTAGGCTTGCGGGTGCACCGTGTGAGAGAGAGGGAGGATTGTGGATCTTTCTTGAGGGTGTGTAGTCCTGAAAATGACTGTTGGTGTAGTCTTGAAAAAGACTGTTGGTTATCTTTCTTAGCTTAGCTTGGAGAGGATGGGTGGCGGGAGTGGCTCGACGTTTCGAACAAGTTGACTATGTGTCGTCAGGAGGCATTAGGGACTTTTAGATTAGCACAACGACAACGTGGATTGCTACGATCGACGTCCTTTTAATGCACTGCCTTGAATGGACGTCACACGTATCAGTCCACGCAAATCTAAAAGTCCCTATTACAACTTGTAAAACACGCTTATCTGTTAAAATGTTATTTCTTTGTCATAAAGGTGCACAGAAATTAGTTTTGCCAAATACACACAGACTATACCATTTTCCCATTCACGTCTTAACTTGAAGAGCACAATAGTTGTGTCAATATCATATTTCACTGTCATCACCTAATCTTGCATCGCCTGTCCTACATGTTATGTAAACATTTAATTAAACATCTTAATTATTTTTGTTATAGTAGAAGGTTATGACGTAGTTGAGACATATTCGTACTCAGACTAAGACAAAAGTCGGAATAAAGTTCGACGATGATCATATGGAAGGTAAAAGTACAGTTCTGACCTTCAAACGACGAAACAAAAATTTAAGACGAAGAAGATAAGAATGAGGATCTTACCTTCAATTCAAAGTTCGACGTTGGAAAGTACGTGCAGGATCACGAGACAAAGGATCGATGAAAACTGAAATCCAAAATGGCGGAAATCTGCACCAATGTAGGTTTCCAACAAAAAAAGCAAAATCGAGATAAGGCAGCATATTGAGTCAAAATGTCGAATAAATTGAATTAATGCCAAATCGAGAAAATACTATGAAAGTGCCACTGGATACTGACGGGTGCAAATCCGAGGAGGACAAATGACCACTCGCGGCACCGGGATCTCGAAGCGACTGATTACAACATTTCCCAAAAGAAAGTGGATACGGCGCACGGTGCGCTCTGAAATAAACTTTAAGCCAATCGAGTTGCTACATATTGAACCAATCACGAGCATCTCGTAACCGGCTGATTAAACGAATGGCAATCTTTATGAGATTGTGCTAGTTAATGAGATATAATCCTTAATTTAAGCCCAATGACAAAACCTTATTAAAATACAACCTTCTGTATACAATCAATCAAAGTATTGTGATTAATAACCTAAAAGATGGCATTAAATTCCAATCATTTGAAATGTCGAAACGGCATTTTAACTAAAGTAAGACGATTATGTTCACTAATTATGTGGAACTATGGCGCAAAAAAATTCTCCCGAAAGCTAAGCGGGGCAAACAAATTGAGCGCCCTTTAATGGTTTAACTTTACACATTTACTATATTTACATGGTTAACCCAAAGAGATGTATATCTGGTTAACCTAAACTCAAGACGCTACACACCCATAAAGGAATGATAAACAGAGACGACGGGGCTTCTTCCGTCTTCCAAAGTGGTGGTGGGGGGGGGGGGGGGAAGCAAAAAACATGGCATCTACAAATTTGAAGCGAAAATACACGATTTTTAGACATTTGTATATATAACCCTAAATTTTCATGATTGTGATTACATTATCGGGATGATTTCAATATTTATTTCTCGAAGACATGAGCCCCTGAACACTGGCGCACTGATGGGGAGGGGAGGGAGGGGGGTGCTTGGGTGGGGAAAGTTGCCCCCAAAATGAAATTCAAACGTGGTTTATTTCTAATTCGATGCCAGTGATTTACAAATGTTGCTGAAATGACATGATTTTCTAGATGCTTATTTAGATGCCCTCACGTCAGGGCCTGCAGGACGACGGGGCTCCAAGGCTCGAGCCCCCTCACTTTTTTGAAAAGTATGTTTAAGAAAAAAAGAAAAGATATAGGCCGAAAGAATGAGTGGCTTGCAATTGTGACAAATGAGGTATTAAAATATGCTCATCTGACCGTAATTAAATGCCTAAAACCCCTGAGCTTCCAGGGGCTCTGCTCCGTAGACCTCTCAAAAGGCCCTAAGGAGGGCCCCTGAATGCTCATCTGACCGTAATTAAATGCCTATAACCCCTGAGCTTAATGGGGCTCAGCCCCCCTGGACCCCCCGAAATATTAGTGAATTGCCATTGTCACAAATAAGGTATAAAAATATGCTCATCTGACCGTCATTGAATACCTAAACCCCGGAGTTCCGGGGGCTCTGGCCCCTGAACCTTACCATGAGCACTACGACGGGCCCCTGGATGCTCATCGGACCGTCATTAAATGCCTAAATTCCTGAACTTCATGGGAATCAGCCCCCTGGACTCCCGCCAATAATTAGTGACCTGCCAGTGTCACAAATAAGGTATCAATATGCTTATCTGACCGTACAATTAAATGCCCGAACCCCTTGAGCTTCCGGGAGCTTCGCCCCTTGACCCCCGCCTGGGCCCAACCCATGGCCCAGCCCATTGGACCCACGCCAATTTACGCTCCACTCGCTTCCCTTGATCGCTAATACTCCACTTTGAAAACGTTCCGCGGGGCCAGTATGTAACATGTAAGAGTGGTAGTGATGCTGCTTTTTCTTCTGCCCACCAAACGTTTTTGCTCATTACGCCACTGCCCCTGAAAGCCGAGCCCCCTGAAACGATTGCCCTCCCCCAATCCCAAACTACTTCCGGCGCGCGAGTGAAATGTGAGGCACATATCAAAAGGGAAAGGAAACTAATTAGAAGAAAAAGGGGCGCCTCTCAGATTTTAAATGGAGCATGGATCAGAGATGAAAAGGGACATTTATGAGAAGGGGAAGTGACTCTTTATAAAAAAATAGAATTAGGGGCACTTGTCACAAGTTAAATGGGTATGTGTCAAAATAAAAGGGGCACTTATCAAAGGTGAAAGAGGCCCTTATTAGGAGGGGCAATGGCACTTATTAAGAGGAAAAGGGGCACTTATTAATGTAAAAGGGGGCTCTTTTTTCTATGTAAAAGTGGGCAATTTGGGGGCTTCTTAAAAAGAGTGGGAACCCTGCGCCCCCTCCACCCCCCCCTTTAGCGCCGCCCAGGATGCTGAAATGGCAACAAAGGGACGATTTTGGATGATTGCTATACAATAAAATATGTCTTCATTTCAGTTTAAAAATCATTCAATTGCAATTCCAAACAAGCCTACAAGACAATAGGGGTTCGGGGTGCATGCCCAAAGGCGTGTGGGCACATTTTCACCAGGCGGGGAAAGGGGGAGGGGGGTGCAACTGCCAGGGACGGCGGAGAAACTTCTTAATTGGGGGGTGGGGTGGCAAAAAGGGCGCTTCCTGGAAAAAAAAGGGCATCTACAAAAGGAAATCTCAAAGCAAAGATATTCACATATTTAGACATTGGTATTTACCCCTACATTGAGATTACATCATCAGGGGTGATTTCAATATTTGTTTCTTTGTATACTCCCTACAAGATATTACTGAAAGCCTCTCTAAAGTGCTGGGAGCCCCAAATTCGACAAAAAATTTATGGCAGAATTTCACTTATATTGTATCATAATGGGGATGTCATGTAAAACACACTTATCCCCCCAAAATATTTGTTTGAAGACAAATATTGATAAAAGTATACAAAATTCAGTTTTTGTACGCAGAAAACCTGAAATTTTGTAGTCTTTCAATATTCGAGTTCAAACACATTTGTTTTGAAAATTCCTTGCAGAAATGTATTTTCAATGACATTCTCTTTCACATTATGATACAATTAAATGGAATGTTTCCATCAAATTGTTTGGGCTCCCAACATTTTAGAGGGGCTTTAAGCATGATACTTTGCAGTTGGATGTGATGATCAGAAAATGAATTTAAGAGCGAGTGAGGATTTTTTTTTTTAATTGTGAGGTCGCAGTGCGAAAAATTACATCTTATAAAGAGGAAAAACCCAATCCTGGTGGGGTAATAGGAACATTCTCATATTAAACGGAAGACTGAAAAGACCTTTAGTCAAGTAACATTATTAAAGCATCAATAAATGCGAACGAGCGTAGCGAACGAGTTTTGGGGAAAATTGCCCTTAGTCGCTTGAAATTAGGGCCGCGTTTATTGATGAGAGGAAAAGGGGACACTTATCGAAGCAAAGAAGGAAAGGAGCACGTGTCAAAGTAAAAATGGTAATTATCAGAAGTGAAAATGGTGCACTTCTTACACCTACAAAAAAGGCACTCTCCTAGGATAGAAAAGGGGCACTTATGAGAATGGGAAATGGGCATTTGTCGACGGAAATAGGGCACCCGTCAGATATTGATAGGGGCATTTATCAGAGGTGAAAAGGGGCACGCATCATTGTTAAAATGGAAATTATCAAATATGAAAAAGGCACTTATGAGAATGAAAAAGTGGCACAATAAGGGAAAATGTGTATTAATTGAAAAAAGGGACACGGATCAGATTTCTATAGGGGCATTTATCGGAAATGAAAAGGGGTAATAATAAAAGGGGAAGAGGTACTTACAAGAAGGAAAAACAGCATATATTAGAAAGGAAAAGATTCACGTGTCAAAAATAAAAGGGGTAGTTATTAGAAGTAAAGAGTGACATTCATCAGAGATTTTAAAAAAAAGCACTTATTAGGAAGGGGCACTTGTCAAAGTAAGTAAAACTCCTTGAAAAGGAGTAACTTCTCGTACCTCAAAAAAGTTGTGCTTCTTCGAGTAAAGAAGGGGGTATTTATTAAAAGGGGAAGGGCACTTCTTTCAAAGAAAAGGGGCACTTTAAAAGTGAAGGGGCACCTCTCAGATTGTAATAGGACAATTATTAATGGTGAAGGGAGCACTCATCAAAAGTTGAAAGGGGCACTTACTAGCGATTAAAAAGGGCACTTATAAGAATCGAAAATGGACACCTATTGCACAGGAAAAGGGGCACTTTAATTATGAGAGGTGAAAATTGGAAGGAGGCACTTTTACAAATGAATAGGGGCACTGCGCTCTCCCGGCCTAAAGGGGACACTATTAAAATAGACCCCGGAGGGCCGCCTCTGAAAACTGCATGACGGAGCATGAGTGCCCGTATTTCAAATTTCATGCTCTACTTATAAATAAAAGTTTCGATATTTCAAAAATAGAAAGTTCACTTTCCAAGGTAAGAAATGTTATTGCGTCATTAAAAAGCCCCAGATAAGACTGATAATATATTATGCATTGCCTTTCCAAATCAGCCACCTCGCTGATCGAATACTTATAGAGTACCGAAATGTGAACGTCATATTCGCTCGTCAACCAACTGGTTCTAAACAACAGAGCCTGTGGATGAGGTTCATCCCGAAATCATTCAAGCAACGGGGTGGAGCAGGGAAATTTCAATGTTTCTTGCTGGTGTGATCACCACGCCATTGTTTAGCACAAAATTGTTTGGAACCAGCATCCTTGATCACTTGGCCAATATGACGTCACACGTCGGTACTCTATTATATGGAGTTATTCAGGCATCTCGCTTCCGGAATAGGTTATACGGGTACATCCGGGATTTGCAGGGGGTGGTGCCACCAAGGGCTCCCATGGCTCTGTGCTCCGCGATTCGCGATCCATGGCAGTTTCCCTACCAAATGTAGTCCCCTTCTATCATTTTATTTTACACCACCCAATCCTTTTTCAACCCGATAACACAAAATATACCAAAGCATTTAACCATTCGATTTTATGACATAGTCAAACAAGGTAGCACTAGCCCTGCCTTCATAAAACAAAAGTTGGGTAAACGAAATAAAAGACTAATACCAATTTTTTTTCAAACCTACTCGCTGTTAATGAGCATTCGTCTTACAAATACTAACTCAAATAAGTAAGCAGGGCTCCCACTTTGCCGAGTTGGAGCCTCGACTTGTGGCGAGCTGGCGCAAGCTTATGGCTAGCCGTTTTATCATTAAACATATTTCTTGATATCAAGAATTCAATTCTTAATATCACGAAATCGAATTCTTGATATCACGAATTCAATTCTTGATATCAAGAATTACCATTGCTTTACAACGTAAAATTATTTCTTGATATCAAGAAATGTGTTTTAATGATAAAACGGCTAGCCATAAGCTTGCGCCAGCTCGCCACAACTCGAGGCTCCAACTCGGCCACCGCTCTAGAAAAAGTACTTGACAGTGTTAGAACCTGTCAAGAAAAGCCGCATGTCCACAGCGGCCACATTTTCTGTTTCCTTGAAGAAACTTAAAAGACATATAATTGACTGTTTGTTAATTATCCTATGAAAGTGATTTACATTTTGTTTTTGCATCAACCAGAAAGTCTAGTGCCCCGACCCTATATTATGACATCAGGGCATCCTTGAATGACGTCACTTCGTCGATCATGAAGGCTAACAAGCATTAAATGTTGAACTAGACATCTTTCTATTTGAGGCTTAATCGTCTCTTATAAGCATCAAGGGTGTGGTCCTTTATGAATAATATACGATTACACAATATCCGCAATCTTGGATTTTTTTTGTGAGTAATCAAGTCATTGTTTAATCCATTGTTAATCTACTTAAGAACCATTCAATGCTCACGTTGGCCAAGTTGGTATCGCAAAACGCTCAGACCAACAAAATAATATCGATTTTTGGAGAATGACGTGCTTTAAAAGGAGGATACACTATGTAGGGAAAAGCTAGACCCCGTTACTGTAGACGTAATAATTATGTCAGAAGGTTGAAACTCCTTATTTGGAACTTATTTGGCATTGTTAGTTTGACCCGAGTTTATCAAGTTAATAATTCTAAATTGAAAGCACTTTAAAATCTGGAGGCAGAAGCGTATTATGTGTTACATTAAAACAGAATGTTTTTAATAATTTGTTTTCATTATTTATTGTTATCATCAAAATCATAATCATTTGATTTAGGTTTATCATAATTATCATTATCTTTACTAATTCAAATGTAATTATTTTTTACAATAATAATTATTATTAGTATTACTATATTATTATTATTACTATTATTACTATTACAATCACTATTATATCCTGCATCAAAAATTCATTGGTTTTTTATTGTTGAAAAAGTACTATTTGGGAGTTGAAAATTCAAATGCCTCCAGCGGGCAACTCACGCAGGGTCACGGCGCTCACGCCGTGCAATTTACGCTGAGCTGAAGTAACTGCACTGCACTACTAAAGTACCTATCGCATGCTAATATATTCACATCCTTCAATGTTTCGTTTGGTCTACTTGTTGTAAAAAAATCACCACACAGCATTTAAATTAGAACTGTTGTAGATGAATGTAACATTGAATGATGTAAATATTATATTTAGTTATTTAGACATCTCCCCGAATAGGTTATACGGGTACATCCGGAATTTACAAGCGGCTCGGATGGCCTGATGGATGCCTGTCAGTCGTCTATGTTACGCGGTTCGAGATCCATGGCAGTTTCCCAACCAAACTTAGTACCCTTGTATCATTTTATTTTACGCCACCCAATCCTTGTTCCGCCTAAGAAAAGCACGAAATATAGTCAAACATTTAAAACATTCGATTTCATGACATACACTCAACAAAAAAAAGTGCTAAATTTAGCACTTAAAGATTCAATTTTAGCACTTTTTAGGAGCTCGCATAGTGACTGCACTCGAAGTGCTGAGTTAGCACTTGCACCCGGGCTACTTTGCTAGCACCCAAAGGAGCTGACTGTTGTGCTAAATTAGCACTTAAGATTCAATTTTAGCACTTTTTAGGAGCTCGCATAGTGACTGCACTCGAAGTGCTGAGTTAGCACTTGCACCCGGGCTACTTTGCTAGCACCCAAAGGAGCTGACTGTTGTGCACTTAAAGTGCCAAGTTTTGCTCTCTTTTGGGTGCTAGCAGAATAGCCCTTGTGCAAGTGCTAACTCATGCGTTGTTTGACATGCCCCATCTACATTTGGTATGTGGTCAAGGTGGATGTCCTTCGTCATTTACCACTTTCAACTCTACAGGAAACATTTATTAAACCAACATCCACAAGAAGAACTGAACCTGAAGTTGTACAGGGTATGGAGGGTCTAGTTGATGCTGATTTGGGTGTTGCTGTTAGTGAAGTGCATAATCCTGCAGCAGATGATGCATTTGATGATGATGATGATAGGATAGGCCTACTACAAGAACAAGATGGAGCAATGCATAATGACAGTACAAGACACTATGAATATGACAGACAATGAAAGCGGACAAATATACAGTTCCTTAGGTAGACAAAGGAACATCCTTCACTGCTATTATGTAAAAATGTGTAGAACAGGTGTCACATGCATATTCACCTGTTCTACACATTTTACATAATAGCAGTCAAGGGATGTTCCTTTGTCTACCTGAGGAACTGTATATTTTGTCCGCTTTCATTGTCTGTCATGTTCATAGTGAGACCAGCTGCATTTTTCATTGGTTCTCTTTTATCAAACACCAACATGACCCATGCTATGACAAACAGAGTGTTATCTGCTGCAACAGCTTTGAATACTGATGTTGTTGACAGTTTAAGGAGCAAAGTTATTCAGACTTTTGAGGCCTTGGGTATTGACCTGGAGAATGAAGAATGTAAGAATCGCTTAGCTGAATTTGATTCAAAACAAATATTCACAAGGTAACAGCTATTATACTAACCGACCAATCAGATCAGGTTATGCCAGTGGCGGATCCAGGGGGGGGGGGGGGCCCCGGGGGGGCCGGGCCCCCCCCCCCCCTTGAGAAAAAAAATCATGTCAAATCACGTGATTTTTACCTTTTTTTGGGGGG